>SJYO01018757.1:32530728-32672494 GCA_006410555.1 Capra ibex | reverse complement strand
AAAAAAAAAAAAAAAAAAAAAAAAAACATCACGTCCGGGTTTTATGTCCTCCAGACCTGGACCACCCTAGACGATATATCTTATTCCCTGTAATTTAGTTTAGAAGAACACGTAAAAGACCTGGAAACACTTTAGATAAGGCACCGATAGTCGTTCGGTTGTCCATTCAAAATGTGGACGAACTCTCTACAGACGTCAAGAACTTTAAATAGGAGAATAGAAGGGGAACATTAGAACAATTCTTTCACACACACACACACACACACAAAGAGTGTCATTGGTTCCACAATAAGACATCGATGAAGAGACAGCAGAAAAAAATAGACTAGAAAGGTGACCATAGTTATCCTGTAAATAAATTTTACTCTCGAGAGAATTTTTAGGAAAATCCACATTTTCAGGTAGAAGTTATATGAATAAGGTTAACACTGATGTTTGGTTATTCACAAAAATACCGAACTTTGGTTATAATCCCGAATCGGTACCTGTGTTCTCAGTAGAGGATTCTTTATATCGGGAGAGTTTTACGTCTCGGGTGAGGTCTTTTCGGATTCTTACGGTTTTGAAAAGAACAGTATTCACCGTTTCTTTGGAGATAGAGGTTGTTTCACTCAGTGGAACTTAGTGATAGGAGGATTTGACCCAATGGTCTTCCACTATGACGATACTCTCAAAAAGGAAGTGTTTACTCCGTTGCTTCCATCTCCGGTATTTCCCGGGAATACTTAATTCTGTTTGAGGGGACTCTCAGTCGTACAAACCTGTTCTTCTTACAACGGACAGTGAAGTACAGAAGTCGAGGATCGACCGACCGATCGACGACTACGTTCAGACTGTCTGTTGGACTTGAGGGGGGAGGGGTGGTGGAGGGGTGACCGTCTTTGGTCTCCCTTATAAGAGTGACCAATGTTTCGGTTCAAGAGTCCTATATTTTATTCTGTTTACTTCTAAGAGTGAAATACTAACAAGTAGGAATACTGTTTACTATCTCTGTTTCCCTTTGTACTGAGGAAGACCTTTCGATTCCTAGTTATTGGTATCCACAACTAATGGTTTTGGTTTAAGTGTTTTCAGTTTTAAGTTCTAGATAAAAGCGTTTACGAAAAGAGGACGGTCACACTTAAACTTACCCTTATCTGCTCCTCTTTAACAATAGGGGGAAAGAACTGACACGTGAGATCTGTCTTTCGACCCTCTGACTTTACCATTCTTAAGAATGAAAGACGACCGGACAACAACCAATAGGGTATAGAGTTGACGTCAGAGGTCCCTCTCCCCTCGTAAGGTCGGACAGTGACAGGGTAGGAGTAGTGATCTTTGACATGTCCCCCTTTTTGAACAAAGGAAAATGGAAAAAAAAAAACCGACTCCGAGACATTGTTTTCTGTCTAATTGTTCCATTTTCGTTTGTTCACATAATTTTACATGTACGATGTATACGAGGCCTCTTTACGTCCCTACTCATTGAGTTTCTCCACCGACCTTAAACCTGAATGGTCTAGTAGAATTGGTTTCTTGGTATATAAAAATACCCCGATGTTCTGTCTCACTTTCTCATGATCCGAAGATTCCCACGGTTTAACACCGATCTTTGATTCTCTTCTATTATCGATCAGTCATTTCTAACGAAAGATCTCAGGATACTAGGAAAGAACCCCCGATTATTCACAGACCCCGACAACTGCTATTAAAGACCTGTTTAAATACAAGACGAAAGTCCTTTTATTCCTCTCCTGTCTCTTGAAAAGACCCTAGACGAGGATGAGTCAACGGAAGTCGAGTTTTATTAAGAACACGGTTTTCCCTTCTAAAGACCCACCGTACCAGACAATAAGAAGACACGTACGTACGTACGTACGATTCAACAAAGTAAACATAGACTGAGAAATACTGGGATACTTACCATCGGGCGGACAGAGGAGACAGGTACCTTAAAAGGTCCGTTCTTAGGACCTCACTCAACGGCACGGGAGGGGACCCCCTAGGAGGACTGGGTCCCTACCTTGGGCGTAGAGTACAGAGGACGTAACAGTCCGTCTAAGAAACGGTGATCTCTATTCTCTCAGCTAAAGATCCATCCAACTATTCTTCAAGGTCCAGAGGTTCCTCCTCTCTCCCCAGACCCCGAAAGTTTCTCCTCTATCTCAAAATCTTAAGAGTTCTTCCTTTTTTCTTGTTTGTAGAAAAAAGAGATGTAAGAAATCAGAATTATTCCTCTTCCCTTACTGTCTCCTACTCTACCAACCTACCGGACTGGTTGAGTTACCTGTACTCATACTCATTCGAGGTCCTCAACCACTACATGTCCCTTCAGACCGTACTACGTCCGGTACCTCAGTTTTTTTCTACCTGTACTGACTCACTGACTTGACTTGACTTGAATCAGTATTTGGAAAGTGAAAGTAATTCTCCGAGAAATCAAGAGGAAGATAAAGACGGTATTCCCACCACAGTAGACGTATAGACTCCAATAACTATAAAGAGGGTCGTTAGAACTAAGGTCGAACACGAAGTTTCACTTTCTCCTCTCACTTTTTCAACCGAATTTTAAGTTGTAAGTCTTTTGATCTAGTACCGTAGACCAGGGTAGTGAAGTACGGTTTATCTACCCCTTTGTCACATTTGTCACTGTCTGAAATAAAACCCCCCCGAGGTTTTAGTGACGTCTACCACTAACGTCGGTACTTGAATTTTCTGAGAACGTGAAACCTTCATTTCGATACTGGTGTATCTGTCGTACAATATTTCGTCTCTGGAATGAAACGGTTGTTTCCAGGTAGATCAGTTTCGATACCAAAAAGGCCGTCAGTAGATACCTACACTCTCAACCTGATATTTCTTTAGACTCACGTCTTCTTAACTATGAAAACTTGACACCACAACCTCTTCTGAGAACTCTCAGTGAACCTGACGTACCTCTAGGTTGGTTAGATTGGATTTCCTTTAGTCAGGACTTTCCTAACTACGACTTCGACTTTGAGGTTATGAAACCGGTGGGTTACGTTTCTTGACTGAGTAATCTTTTCTGGGACTACGACCCTTTCTAACTTCCGTCCTCCTCTTCCCCTACTGTCTCCTACTCAATCAACCTACCGTAGTGGTTGAGTTACCTTTATTCAAACTCATTTGGGGCCCTCAACCACTACCTGTCCCTTGGGACCACACGACGTCAGGTACCCCAGTGTTTCTCAACCTTTCCCGACTCGTTGACTTGACTTGACTTAGGACAATAGAAGTTTGCATTTAATACCCTCACCCAGACCATTCTAGAAAGATAACAATCAAGATTAGGACAGTAGAATTTTACATTTAACACCCGTACCCAGACCATTCTAGAAATGTTCGAACTCTACAAGAAAACTAAATAAGATTTTTGGTCGAATTTTTTCATATATCGAGGGAACAATTGTGATCGCTCACCCCGTGAGAGACAAGGGGAAGACTACAGATACAGTCTTCGAAAGAATTTAACGGTTGTAGACAACCTAGTAGTTTTTTTGTTCTCTTAAGGTCTTTTTGTAGATGAAAACGAAATAACTGATACGGTTTCGGAAACTGGCACACCTAGTGTTATTTGACACCTTTTAAGAAGTTCTTTACCTTTATGGTCTGGTGGACTGGACGGAGAACTCTTTAGACATACGTCCAGTTCTTCGTTGTCAATCTTTGTCTGTACCTTGTTGTCTGACCAATTTATAGTCCTTTCCTCATGTAGTTTCGACATATAACAGTGGGACGAATAAATTGAATATACGTCTCATGTAGTACTCTTCGTGACCCGACGTACTTCGTGTTCGACCTTAGCTCTAACGACCCTCTTTATAGTTATTGGAGTCTATACGTCTACTGTGGTCGTAATACCGTCTTTCAATTCTTGATTTCTCGGAAAACTACTTTCACTTTCTCCTCTCACTTTCTCAACCGAATTTTGAGTTGTAAGTCTTTTGATTCTGGTACCGTAGAACAAGGTAGTGAAGCACCGTTTATCTACCCCATTGTCACCTTTGACACTGTCTGTAATAAAACCCCCCGTGGTTTTAGTGACGTCTACCACTGACGTCAGTACTTTAATTTTTTGGAACCTTCTTTTCAATACTGGTTGGATTCTCACATAATTTTTCGTCTCTGTAACGAAACGGTTGTTTCCAGATAGATCAGTTTCGATACTAAAAAGGTCATCAGTACATACCTACACTCTTAACCTGATATCTGTTCCGACTTGCGACTTCTTGACTACAAAATTTGACACCACAACCTCTTCTAAGAACTCTAAGGGAATCTGACGTTCCTCTAGGTTGGTCAATTAGGATTTCCTTTAGTCAGGACTTATAAGTGACCTTCCTGGGTACGGTGGACTACGTTTCTTGTATGAGTAAACTTTTCTGAGACTACTACCCTTTCTGACTTCCGTCCTCCTCTTCCCCTATTGTCTCCTACTCTGCCAACCTACCGCAGTGGTTAAGTTACCTTTATTCAAACTCATTTGGGGCCCTCGACCACTACCTGTCCCTCCGGACCGTACGACTTCAAGTACCCCAGTGTTTCTCAGCCTGTACTGACTGATGACTTGACTACTATGAAATTATTTTGAGACCATTTGTTTTCCAGAACTCACTAGACCAGGTCTTCGATTTAGAAGAAGATTTAGAAGTTTCTAGTGTTTACGTTGTCGAAAGTGGTATTCGATAGTCTCGGTGGACCCTTCGGGATAAGAAGACACCCAAAATGACATTTAAAGGAAACGTGTTACTAGGAAATACCAGATTTTACCTTTGACTTCATTCTGTGACAGTCTTTCCTCAACCTTACAATAAGTAGACTTAAATACTATCATTTGTAATTATATATTTAATTCTTGAATCTTATCTGTGGCCTTTTCACTCATATCCTTAGACCGACTCGTTGTACCACAACCCGATGTATAGATAGCTTTGTTGTCCGTCACACAGTACAAGAAAACACCTTTCACAATTCACTTTTTCTACTTCGGTTCAATCACTTTCGTGTACTTTGTTAAACTACTTTTATTAAATTACTTTCTAACCTCGAGTAGAAATCAACTTATTTTACAAGTAAGTCCAAAGAAAAGAAATATGAACGAATTTAATATACGTCCAGTCCTTCGTTGTCAATCTTGACTTGTACCTTGTTGTCTGACCAAGGTTTATCCTTTTCCTCATACAGTTCCGACATATAACAGTGGGACGAATAAATTGAATATACGTCTCATGTAGTACTCTTTACGACCCGACCTTCTTCGTGTTCGACCTTAACGGCCCTCTTTATAGTTATTGGAGTCTATACATCTACTGTGGTGAGAATACCGTCTTTCACTTCTCCTTGATTTTTCTGAGAACTACTTTCACTTTTCTCTTCTCACTTTTTCAACCGAATTTCGGGTTGTAAGTCTTTTGCTTCTAGTACCGTAGACCAGGGTAATGAAGTACCTTTTATCTACCCCTTTGTCACCTTTGTCACAGTCTGAAATAAAACCCCCCGAGGTTTTAGTGACGTCTACCACTAACGTCGGTACTTTAATTTTCTACGAAGGAGGAACCTTCTTTTCGATACTGGTTGGATCTGTCGTATAAGTTTTCGTCTCTGTAATGTCTGTCAACCTGACACTTCTTTCGACTCGTGACTTCTTAACTACGAAAACTTGACACCACAACCTCTTCTGAGAACTCTCAGGGAACCTGACGTTCCTCTAGGGTGGTCAGGTAAGATTTCCTCTAGTCGGGACCCATAAGAAACCTTCCTTACTACGATTTCGACTTCGAGGTCATGAAACCGGTGGAGTACACTTCTCAACTGAGTAACCTTTTCTGAGACTACGACCCTCCCTAACCCCCGTCCTCCTCTTCCCCTGTTGTCTCCTACTCTACCGACCTACCGTAGTGACTGAGCTACCTTCACTCAAACTCACTTGAGGCCCTCAACCACTACCTGTCCCTCCGGACTACACGACGTTAATTGTCCCAGTGTTTCTCAACCTGTGCTGACTCGCTGACTTGACTTGACTTGACTTTAAGTATTATTTTATCCACCTTCAAGGAGAAGTCGTTATCACGGTTTTAGAAAGACTCGTTACAGAAATTCGTTACAGTAAAGTATTAAAAGAACGTCTAATCAAGAATCCTGTAGTCTTACAGGGAGAAGTCTGTACTCTTTCTTTTTTAAATTTCAGTCACCTGGTTATTTGTAAAGGATAAATGGTGTACAGAGTTTCTCACCTCGAAGGTTTGGTCAGTCTATTCTCCCTTCACTTTTCTACAATTTATGGTTCTGGTCGAGTGGGACCAGTCCGACCTCCAGACCGAAGAGTCAGTTGTACTTCCGAGAGGAATAAGACCCCGAAGAGGAGGAAAGACAGGGACAGGTTCCATTCCAGAAACTCTCTACACTCGAACGGTCATGAGTCTTTTCTGAACCTTACCTACCGAAATCCTCTCAGTCTAGACCGTTTAACATTCAATTGAGGAGAAAGAGGAAAGTCTGTCCGTTAGTACACACCTCGTCTATGATTATCTTCTACTTATTATTCTTTCCCTTAACCTTACTTACCGAAAAAAGAAAGAACCACCCAAACATGTGAATTTTAATAAGATTTGTAACTGAACAAGGAAATCTTAGTCTACATGGTTCACTTCCTAACTCCGTACTTTCCCAGTTTAAGATGTTGTAAGATTCGTATGATCCAGGGGTACATGAGGAGAGTCAAGTCAAGTCAGCGAGTCAGTACAGGCTGAGAAACACTGAGGTACTCAACGTCGTACGGTCCGGAGGGACAGGTAGTGGTTGAGGACCTCAAGTGAGTTTGAGTGCAGGTAGCTCAGTCACTACGGTAGGTCGGTAGAGTAGGAGACAACAGGGGAAGAGGAGGACGGGGGTTAGGGAGGGTCGTAGTCTCAGAAAAGGTTACTCAGTTGAGAAGCGTACTCCACCGGTTTCATGACCTCAAAGTCGAAATCGTAGTAAGGAAGGTTTCTTTAGGGTCCCAACTAGAGGAAGTCTTACCTGACCAACCTAGAGGAACGTCAGGTTCTCTGATAGCTCTCAGAAGAGGTTGTGGTGTCAAGTTTTCGTAGTTAAGAGACCGCGAGTCGAAAGAAGTGTCAGGTTGAGAGTGTAGGTATGTGCTAGTGTCCTTTTTGGTATCGGAACTGATCTGCCTGGAAACAACTGTTTCATTACAGAGACGAAAAGTTATACGATAGATCCAACCAGTATTGAAAGGAAGGTTCCTCATTCGCAGAAAATTAAAGTACCGACGTCAGTGGTAGACCTTACTAAAACCTCGGGTTTTTTATTTCAGACTGTAACAAAGGTGACAAAGGGGTAGATAACGGTGATTTAAACGGTCGACCGTGTACATCCGACCGATATTGTATTCTATGTAAACTCGTGGACCTTATACAGACAGTTCGGGAACCACAAACTGAAGTCGGTAAAGGTCAAACCTTGAACCCAAGACCTTCGGACTCATTCCATGATTAAAAGAGTAAAAATTAGGAGGATGGTACTACAACCGAAAATTGTCGTTTCAAAAAAAGTTTTAATGTAACTTGAGAGTTTTTAAATAACTAGAGAAGAGTTAGTTATAACTGTGTTCCTAGGGACTTTACGTCGTATTTTGTAGTAAAATTTTAAGACTGAGATCAAGTAATTAATAAAAAGTAAAAGAAGGTGTCTTAAGTTCCACACGAGATTCCTCTTCAATAAAACATGAAGTCACGTATAAACAGTCACAGTAGTGACATAAAAAGTCTAACTTAAGTCTGTATAGGAAAGGTATCGATAAAAAATTACTTACTCGGTTACCGGTCTACTTACCTATCAACTTTATCAAAAAGGATTAGAAACTAAGAACAACAGACCAAAGATCAAACTATGGGTTTAAGTCGAAAGTCAAGTCAAGTCAGTGCGTCAGGACAGGCTGAGAAACTCTGGGGTACCTGACGTCGTACGGTCCGAAGGGACAGGTAGTGGTTGAGGGTCTCGGATGAGTTTGAGTGCAGGTAGTGTAGTCACTACTGTAGGTTGGTAGAGTAGGAAACAGCAGGGGAAGAGGAGGGTGGAAGTCAGAAAGGGTCGTAGTTCCAGAAACGTAGTCCACCTGGTTCATAACCTCAGAGTCGAAGTCGTAGTCAGGAAGGTTACTTATAAGTCCTGACTAAAGGAAATCCTAACTGACCAACCTAGAGGAATGCTGGTTCCCTGAGTTTCTTTCTCAGAAGAGGTTGTGGTGTGAAGTTTTCGTAGTTAAGAAGACACGAGTCGAAAGAAATATAAGGTTGAGAGTGTAGGTATATACTAATGACCTTTTTGGTATCAAAACTGATCTACCTGGAAACAACCGTCTCATTACAGAGACGAAAAATTATACGACAACTCGAACTAGTATCGAAAAGAAAGTTCCTCGTTTACAGATAATTAAATTACCGACGTCAGTGGTAGACGTCACTAAAACCTCGGGGGGTTTTATCAGAGAGTGACAAAGGTAACAAAGGACTAGATATATGATACCTCACTACCCTGACCTACGGTACTAGAAGTAAAAGACTTACAACTAAAAATTCGGTTGAAGAAGTAGAGGAGAAAGTGAAAGTAGTTCTCCGAGAAATCAAGAAGTGAAAGACGGTATTCCCACCATAGTAGACGTATAGACTCCAATAACTATAAAGAGGACCGTTAGAACTAAGGTTGAACACGAAGTAGGTTGGACCGTAAAGTGCACTATATGAGACGTATATTCAATTTAATCGTCTCACTGCTATATGTTTGAACTACATGAGTGAAATTGGTATAATGGTAAACAAAGTAGAAAGATATGTCCCACCGTACCTTTCTGTTTACAGTTTTGGCTCTAGAGTCCTCAATACAAGTCCTAACGGGTCTCAGATCGTCACCTCAAAAGAAAGAAGTCAAATAAAGTAGAGAAAAAGTATAATTCCTTTATTGTCAGCTCACCTTCAAATACCATGCTAAGAAAGTTTGTTTGTTACAAAAATGTCTTCGCCTTCGTGCGCCAGAAGGAACATTCTCCGAATTACAAACGGAGTACACGAATAACAAACTATAATCGGATCTCATATAAAATCAAACAATTATCTGAATTCGATCACTTATAAACAGAGTTTACAACTAATAGTTTATATAGAGGTCATGTAAGTCAAGAATTAATTTGTTGGATCTGAATTAGAACTTACTACGTTCATGAGGAGTTACAAGTTATATTTATATTGTTTTCTTATGGAAAAACAATATAATTTGTTTAACAAGAATCCGTTTTTAGGGTGGACACATTCGTACACTGTGGAAGTAGACACCTCAACAGAGACTTTTGTCATTTTTTTTTTGACGAGAACAACCGGTTATATTTTAAATTTTCCTTCGTCTTACGGTTTATCGATTTTTACTTTTGTCGGACGGGATTCCTCAAACAAAAGTATTTCACACTGGAAACTTAATCTACAAAAGAATCTTTACAACGTAAATGTGTGAAATCCTTATTTGAGTCTTAAATAAATAGTTGGATAAAATTCGGATAAATTTTTGAGTGAATACATGGAACGATTAGTACTTTCTTATATTTCTTCCCAATCTATTTAACAACGAAAGAGAACTAAAATAAACTAATCTAATTACGTAATACTGACTTAAGTCTCCGTCTATTAAAACGTTTATAACTTTAGTAACGATTAATTAGTGCCCATACTTTAGTACGTACGATTTGTAAAAGTTATTTAGAAACGTTAAGTATAGAACAGAAAAAGACAAGTCTCGGTGAATCGCAGAGACTTTTTTTACGGATATATATAGAATCCTTTTTTACTACACTGTCAACCATAAAGGATGTAGGAGTGGACATGGTTTCTTCTACCTATACCGACGTCTTTTCAAGTATACGTACAAGTGTCTAGAGTGAATAAATAAATGAAAACATGAAAACCGGTACGACGACCGAACACCCTAGAATCAAGAGACTGGTCTTTAACTTAGGGGTGGGAGTGGTCACTCTCGACCCCAGGACTGGTGGTCTTGGACTCCCTCAAAGGGAGTGTAATTTAAGTCTTGGCGTTTAGAGTTTACCGGAGAGCTTAGACGGACCGACAGAATCAGTGAAGAGACGTTAGAAAGTCGCAACCACAGGACTGAGAAATCTTACCGACGGTGGTAAATGAAGAGAGTAAAGTTTCAGGGTCGCGTGTGCGGTTGGTGACCGGAAGGTGTGAGACGAGAGTCATCTACTGGACCGGAGTGAAATGTGACGGTCTTGTCTTCATTGAGTATGTGTTAAGAGGCGAAGACTGATGGTATATTTCGAGTGTAAAAGGGACCCGAGTGGGAAGGAAGGAATCGGAAAAAAGTGACCCTACTTCCCGGAAACAAGGACGGTTACCGTCACATAGGTGTACGTCAGAAAAAAAAAAAATTGCAAAATAAACACAACCCTATGTCGACTAATTGTTTGTTACAACACTATCAAAGTCTACTTGTCGCTTTCCTATGTCGGTATGTATATGTACAGGGGGTTTGGAAGGAGGGTAGGTTCGATGGTGAATTGTAACTCGTCTCAAGGTACCTGATATGTCATCCAGTAACAATCAATAGGTAAAATTTATTTCGTCACACATGTACAGGTAGGGTTTGAGAGATTGATAGGGATGGGAGTAGGAAGGGGTCCCGTTAATATTCGAGTAAGAGATGCAGTCACTCAGAGAAAGACATAACATTCAAGTAAACATAGCAAAGAAACCTAAGGTGTATATTCCCACGATATGCTATAACGAGGAAGAGACAGACCGAATGAAAGTAAGTCATACTGTGAGAGATCCCACTAGATACAACGATGTTTTCCGTAATAAAGTAAGAACGAATACCGATTATGAAGTAACATATATACGTGGTGTAGAAATAGACAAGGAGACAACTACTTGTAAATCCGACAAAGGTACAGAAGCGATAACATTTGTTAGGACGTTACTTATAACCCCACGTACTAATAAAAGTCTATTACAAAAAGAGGCCTATATACGAGTCTCACCCTAACGTCGCAGTATACCTGTCCAGTACCACACCTCAAGACTGTTTTGCACCAGGTGATCTTTTCCCTTACCGTTTAGTGAATCATAAGAACGAAACCTTGGGGTGCTTGTCCTACTTTACCGTTTTTTTATTCTGTGACTTTCTACTCGGGGACCCCAGATATCCACAGGTTATACGATGACCTTTCTCACCTCCTTATCGAGGTCTTTCTTACTTCTCCGACTCGGTTTCGTCTTTACTGTGGGTACTCTCTCAGTAAAGGATCCGTCAAACTATTCTTCAGATCCCCAGGGTTTCCTGTCTCCCCAGACCTTAAGAGTTGCTCCTTCTTTCCTGTTTGAAAAAAAAAAGGAAGAGATGTAAGGAATCCTAATATATTGTTATTACATAGGACGGACTCCTGTCAGAGACCTAATTTCGAAGACCGATTAAGACATTTAATACCCTCATCTGGACGAGAGATGTTCCTGACTCAATCTGTTCCGACACCAGGATCACACTAATCTAACTGATCAAAAGACACTCATACCAAAGTCACACAGACGGGAGACTACGGGAGAACGTTGTGGATGGTAGAATGAACCCAAAGAGAATGGAACCCGCACCCCATAGAGAGGTGCCGACGAGGTCGTTTCACGTCGGTGACGAGGAATGGAATCTACTCCCCATAGAGAAGTGGCGACGGGAAGGACTGAAAGTTACACCCCATCGAGGAGATCCGGGAGGACACGGGTGCGTCGGTGGCGAGGATTAGTCTGATCCTGGTGTCGGAACAGATTGAGTTACTTTGATTCGGTACGGGTCCCCCGTTGGGTTCTACTGGCCCAGTACCACCTCTCCAGACTGTCTTACACCAGGTGACCTCTTCCCTTACTTTTTGGTGAAGTCATAAGAACGGGACTCTTGGGGTACTTGTCATACTTTTTCGTTTTACTATCCTATGACTTTCTCCTTGAGGGGTCCAGTCATCCACGGTTTATACGATGACCTCTAGTCACCTCTTTATTGAGGTCTTTCTTACTTCCCTACCTCGGTTTCGTTTTTGTTATGGGTCGACACCTAGACTGACCACTATCTTCGTTCTAGGCTACGACATTTCTCGTTATAACGTATCCTTGGACCTTACAGTCCAGGTACTTAGTTCCGTTTAACCTTCACCAGTTTGTTCTCTACCTTTCTCACTTGCAGTTGTAAGATCCTTAGTCGTTTGATTTTACCTGACCTTACCCACTTAAATTGAGTCTACTGGTAATATCGGTGATGACGTCCGTCCTTAGGGAGTCTTCTTTACCTCATCGGTAGTACCAATTGTTTTCTCAGGCTTTACGTCATGAACCTACGTTAGAGTTTTTGCTGTCTTACTAGAGACAAGCAAAGGTTCCGTTTGGTAAGTTATAGTGTCAATAAGTTCAGTTACGGGGTTGGTCATTGCGACTTCTTCGACTTCAACTTGCCAAGACACTTCTGGATGTTCTGGAAAATCTTGATTGTGGGTTTTCTCTCCAGGAAAAGTAATATCCCCTGACCTTACGTTTTTATCCTTCAGTTCTTTGTGGACCTCATTGTCCGTTTAAACCTGAACCTTACGTCTTACTTCGTCCCGTTTCTGATTATCTCAAAACGGTTCTTTTACGTAACCAGTATCGTTTGTGGGAGAACGTTGTTGTGTTCTCTTCTGAGATGTGCACCTGTAGTGGTCTGCCAGTTGTGGCTTTAGTCTAACTAATATAAGAAACGTCGGTTTCTACCTTTTTGAGATATGTCAGTTGTTTTTGTTCTGGTCCTCGACTGACACCGAGTCTAGTACTTGAGGAATAATGGTTTAAGTCTGAATTTAACTTCTTTCATCCCTTTTGGCGATTTGGTAAGTTCATACTGCATTTAGTTTAGGGAATACTAATATGTCACCTTCACTCTTTATCTAAATTCCCGAATCTAGACTATCTCACGGACTACTTGATACTTGACTCCAAGTACTGTAACACGTCCTCTGTCCCTAGTTCTGGTAGGGGTACCTTTTCTTTACGTTTTTTCGTTTTACCGACAGACCCCTCCGGAATGTTTATCGACACTTTTCTTCTCTTCACTTTTCGTCTCCTCTTTTCCTTCCTATATTCGTAGACTTACGTCTCAAGGTTTCTTATCGTTCTTCTCTATTCTTTCGGAAGAAGTCGCTAGTTACGTTTCTTTATCTCCTTTTGTTGTCTTACCCTTTCTGATCTCTAGAGAAGTTCTTTTAATCTCTTTAGTTCCCTTGTAAAGTACGTTTCGACCCGAACTATTTCCTGTCTACCATACCTGGATTGTCTTCGTCTTCTATGATTCTTCTCCACCGTTCTTATGTGTCTTCACATGTTTTTTCTAGAAGTACTGGGTCTATTAGTGTTACCACACTAGTGAGTAGATCTTGGTCTGTAGTACCTTACACTTCAGTTCACCCGGAATCTTTCGTAGTGATGCTTGTTTCGATCACCTCCACTACCTTAAGGTCAACTCGAGAAAGTTTAGGACTTTCTACTACGACACTTTCACGACGTGAGTTATACGGTCGGTTAAACCTTTTATGTCGTCACCGGTGTCCTGACCTTTTCCAGTCAAAAGTAAGGTTAGGGTTTCTTTCCGTTACGGTTTCTTACAAGTTTGATGGTGTGTTAACGTGAGTAGACTGTGCGACCATTTTATTACGAGTTTTGAGAGGTTCGGTCCGGAGTAGTTATGCACTTGGCTCTTGAAAAACTACAAGTTNACCTTTTGTGTCGTCACCGGTGTCCTGACCTTTTCCAGTCAAAAGTAAGGTTAGGGTTTCTTTCCGTTACGGTTTCTTACAAGTTTGATGGTGTGTTAACGTGAGTAGACTGTGCGACCATTTTATTACGAGTTTTGAGAGGTTCGGTCCGAAGTAGTTATGCACTTGGCTCTTGAAAAACTACAAGTTCGACCAATATCTTTCCCGTCTCCTTGGTCTCTAGTTTAACGGTTGTAGGCGACCTAGTACCTTTTTCATTCTTTCAAGGTCTTTTTGTAGATAAAGACGAAATAACTGATACGGTTTCGGAAACTGACCCACCTAGTGTTATTTGACACCTTTTAAGACTCTCTCTACCCTTATGGTCTGGTGGATTGGACGGAGAACTCTTTAGACATACGCCCAGTCCTTCGTTGTCAATCTTAACCTGTACCTTGTTGTCTGACCAAGGTTTATCCTTTTCCTCATACAGTTCCGACATATAACAGTGGGACGAATAAATTGAAGACACGTCTCATGTAGTACTCTTTGTGACTTGACCTTCTTTGTGTTCGACCTTAGTTCTAACGGTCCTCTTTATAGTTATTGGAGTCTATACGTCTACTTTGGTGGGAATACCGTCTTTCACTTCTCCTTGATTTTTCGGAGAACTACTTTCACTTTCTCCTCTCACTTTTTCAACCGAATTTCGAGTTGTAAGTCTTTTGCTTCTAGTACCGTAGACAGGGTCGTGAAGTACCCTTTATCTACCCCTTTGTCACAGTCTGAAATAAAAAAACCGAGGTTTTAGAGACGTCTACCACTGACGTCGGTACTTTAATTTTCTACGAATGAGGAACCTTCCTTTCAATACTGGTTGGATCTATTATATAAGTTTTCGTCTCTGTAATAAAACGGTTGATTCCAGACAGATCAGTTCCGATACCAAAAAGGTTATCAGTACATACCTACACTTTCAACCTGACACTTCTTCCGACTCGCGGCTTCTTAACGACGAAAACTTGACGCCACAACCTCTTCTGAGAACTCTCAGGGAACCTGACGTTCCTCTAGGTTGGTCAGGTAAAACTTCCTCTAGTCGGGACCCTAAAGAAACCTTCCTTACTACGATTTCGACTTTGAGGTCATGAAACCGGTGGAGTACACTTCTCAACTGAGTAACCTTTTCTGCACTCAGAGACCCTCAACCACTACCTGTCCCTCCGGACCGCACGACGCTAAGTACCCCAGCGTTTCTCAGTCTGTCCTGACTCGATTACTTGACTTGAATGTTCCTAATACATTGTTATTACATAAGACGGACTCCTGTCAGAGACCTAATTAGGAAGACCGATTAAGACAATAGAATTTTAACTACGAAAGTTTGACACCACAACCTCTTCTGGGAACTCTCAGGGAACCTGACGTTCCTCTAGTTTCGTCAGTTAAGATTTTCTTTAGTTAGGGCTTATAAGTAACCTTCCTGACTACGACTTCGCTACGAGGTTATTAAACCGGTGGACTACACTTCTCGGTCGAATAACCTTTTCTGGGACTTTACGACCTTTTCTAGCTCCCGTCCTCTTCTTTCCCCGTTGTCTCCTACGCTACCAACCTACCGTAGTAACTGAGTTACCTGTACTCAAACTCGTTTGAGGCCCTCTGTCACTTCCTGTCCCTTGGGACCGGACGACGCCAGGTACCCCGGCGTTTCCCAGTCTGTACTGAAACGTTGACTTTTTGTTTTTGTCAACGAGATAAAAATAAAATAATCCTTGAAGGTATGACAAGAGGTATCACTGAAATGATTAAATATAAGGGTTGTTGTCACATCCTCCCAAGCGGACAGAGGTGCAGGAAAGGTCGTAAATAAAAAAGGTGTCCGTTAGAAGTAACGTCGGGAGAATGATGAGGTCAAGTTCGACTCACAAAAGACGTAGACTCAAAAAGGGAGAAACGACCTACTAAAAATAGTGGTATGTTTCACGGGACCACTTGAAGATAGAATGTTTCTTGAGAGGTACATGAGATGTATTGGGAGGTTCCTGTTGTAGTAAGAGACGAGGGAAAATATCCTTGTGAAGACCCTACTCTAGAGATACGATTAGAAGAGACATAGGAGGGTCAAAAACATATAAACGACGTCTCCGTTCGTGTTGACACTTAAAATTTCATTGAGTAGAAATCGGTCAGAAAGATTTCGTAAATTGTTTCAAAAGAAACTTGGTTAACACAAGTATCAACATAAAACAACCAAAGGTATTATGGTTCGGTACTCTAGTGACCTTTTTCATGACAACTATATCAAATCCTTGTGTACGGACTCAGACTACCTTACATTAATCATTCGTCTTCAAAGACCTGAATTTACACACTTATTCAGTCAAAATATCTTTCTGACATATCGATCCAGCACATTTCAAGAATATTAACCCATGAGTCCAATAAGGTGATCTAAAGACTGAACATATTTCCTATGAGATCACTATAGGAATGTTCGTTTAGATTTACGTATAGAAAAGGCTTTTCATCAAAGAACACCACGAACTAAATTATTCATACTTGTTAACTTTAAAAAACTATGTACTTCAACGAGAGACTGAAAGTGGTGTCGATATACACTTCTATGTACAAAAAGGTGTCGAAAAAGTTATTATCCACGAAATTTTATATAAATAAAATCACCATTTTTAACCATAGAAAATTTTATAAAACACTAAAGAAAAATGTCATCGATCAAAATTTGAAATTGTAAAATTTTATAAAATCTATAAATTTTTATAATCACATGACGGTAGATCACTATTGAAACATTCTTTCTTTTACATTCAGTATGAAGTCATTAAAGTAGAATATTATCTCCTTTGTCAATTCGTATACGTAAGTGTGGGGTTCATTATATTGCTTAATTCACGCTCGAGTTCTTGTCTTTTTAGGTTCGGTTCGAGAGTAGGTTCTTTCTAGACTTTCTAAGAAGAGATTAGGTAACAAGGAGAATTCAGTGTCACCGTGTCAGTTTAGGTTTCAAGTCTACCACTTCTTTTATTATAAGAGTAATAAAACTACTTTCGTGAATTATTTTGGAAAAAATACAAATATGACTTTTATAAAGATTTAAACGAGTCACAAGTATTTCTCAGTAAACTTCCTTTCCTTAAAACATAGGTATATAAAACATAAATATATATCTAATAAACCCTTTATATAAATTGTAAAGAAACTTCTCATATCATAAGATTACAGTAAGACTTATCTAAAGAGTACCATCCACATTCTCACACACGAATCAAAATGAATCAATGTATTATGGACAAAACAAAAATAGGAATCCACTTCCTCAGATAAAAAAAACCGTAAACTCACGGGTGAGACTACGATATGTACTGTAAACCTTTCCCCTATACTCAGTTCCTTATAAAAAAAAAACAAAAAACTCTCAGTTCTTTATTAAATATGGGTTACTTATGAGTTTTACTGACGTTACACGTTTTAAGGTCCTCGTGTATTTCTTTCTTTTGGCAGAACGACAGAACCTTCTTTCGTCAACTTCTCTGATTATGTATGACCGGTGAAAGGGTACACCATAAAAAGTAGATTCGTAGTTTAGTTAAGGTAACCTCAAGGAGTAAAATGTCTACTCCTTTCTTTAAATCCTTCTAAGTCATCGTTTCGTCACTAGGTGAATCTCGGCTAGATCTCGTACACTGTCACCCTAAATCGCCGGTAATGAATGTCTTCTGCCCCTTGCCACTCTTCTGATGTCTATTTCATAGTCTTAGTTGTCCGATCTTTTGAAACACTTGTGTTGTTATATCTTTGGTCTATATTTCATCGATCACAATTTAGATTATTTCTCCAAGTTCGGGAAAACCTTTTTCAAAATCTGGAAATTACCTTCCGTGATTATATCTGGGTTTCGGTTGTCTATATGGTTCAAGGACTTGTCCTTTCAAATTACATCATTCATACTGTTAAGGGAGGTTTCACTGAATCGTAATTACGTTTCGGATAATTTTAAGGTTCTCCAAAAAAGTTTAGAATGACCTATACCGTTAGATCAAGATTTGAACTACACCTTAATTTTCGTTTACTATTGGTTCTTTCTCTGTCCCCTTCTCAACGAGGTAGTGTATACTTCCGGGTATTCTATCACGTCTGAAAGATGTCCTTATTTATTTATCCGGTACCTTGTTATGTCTCCATGGTCTTTGGTATACATATACTTTTAATCTCAAATACGATTCTACCTTTAACGATACCTAATGTGACTTTATCTTTTTACTCTAGAAATGGATTATGATGTGTATTTATAGTCAAGATCCGCCTAATTACACCTGAATTACCCTCTCCGTTTCGATCTGATAATTTTTCTTTTATATTTTTTATTAAAATACTGGAGTCTAATTCTTTCTTAAATCATATGTTTATGTTTAGTATTGTCCTTTCTAATTATTCACACTTATTTCATTCTTGAAGACAAGTAATCTTCTATGGTGTTTCCGTTTCCTTTCTGTTCGGGGTTTCACCCTTTTGTATGAACTTTGTATGTTTTCACTGTTTCCTAATTATAGTTCATACATATCATTTGATGTCTAGATATTCTCTTACTGTCTTTAGGTCATCCTTTTACTCGTTGTCGGTACTTGACTATAAAGTGTGTGTGTTTTTCAAGTATTTATATATTTTACTATAGGTTGAAGTAGACATTAGATTCTTTACGTGTAACTTTAGTGTCCACGGATGGATCATCCAACTGGAGGGTTTTTTCAAATTAGTCAAGACTATCGGTCCCATACCACGTTACTTGTTATGACGACCTTTCCCACATTAAATAATGTTGTTGAAACCTTTCGTTAAATCGTAATGAAACATTTCATTTACAGGTATATGGGTAGTCCCTTCGAACGTAGAAACGTGAACCCCCGTAAACGTTATTCCGTATATCGTTGTAATAAAGATTGTCGTTTCTTGACTTTTGTCGAGTCTACAGGTGGTCATAATCTCATCTATTTAGTATCCTGTAGATATATTACTTTATGGTGTGTCCGACTTTTCTGTTCTTGAGATTGTCGCGTGATACTGAATTGACTTAAAATTTTAATACAACTGACCTTCTTCATTCAGTGTCTTCTTAAGTGTGTCATAATAAGACAAATATGATGACCGTCATAGGTTCCTAAGATTAAAGAGGTGTAGGAGTTGTTACGAATAAAATAAACAACAAAACCCAAAACAAAACAAAGTACATTACCGGTAGGATCACCTCTACTATGGAGTAAAAATCAAATTGTACTTAAAGAGATCACTAATGACTACTACTACTAGAAAAGTGTACGAACAACCGGTAAGGTCCCTAGTCCGGGTACGGGGGACGTCACCTTCCGCCTCAGTATTGGTGACCTGAAGGTCCCTTCGGGGAGAGAATGGGTAAGAAATTAGTCCAAGTAGCAAAACAACAACTCGACAACTCTCAAGAAACATATACGATTTATAACGGGAAATAGTCTATATACTAAATGTTAAAAAGAGGGTAAGGTATTAATGGAAAAGTGAGACAACTAATAAATGAAATCACACGTGTTCAAAAATTCTATACTTGGGTGATTAGATACAAACGAAAACAACGGACACAAAAACCACAGAATAGGTTCTTTAGAAACGGTTTAGGTTCCAGTAATGCAAAAGGAGGATACAAAAGTAGATCCTCAAAATGTCAAAATCCTCCTCTACTCCTAACTCATGTCAAAAGTCTTTCTTATACCGATGTAAGTTTAAAGGATGAACATCCAGGGTCTTGGTACTTAGTTATCCTCTCTTTAATTTCACCGAACTGACTCTATTATCGTCATCTCTCCTTCATTCTGACTCATATAAAATTTCCATCTCGGTTGAAGTAAACAACTACCTGTTTTCCACTTACACTCTCTTTCTTTAGTTCCTATAGAGATATCAAAAACTGGATTCTTTCTAAATAAATAAACAAATAAAATAAAACCGACATGACCGAGAAGTGACGACACGAGTTCGAAGGAGACCAACGTTACTCACCCCCTATGAGAGATCAACACCATGTACCCGAATCAACGGAACGTCGTACACCCCAGAAGGACCTGGTCCCTACCTTGGGTACAAGGGACGTAACCGTTCACCTAAGAATTGTTAACCCGTTGGTCCTTTTAGGTTTTAAAAGAATAACTTATACAACCCAAACTTCTTTACTAATCTGATGGTTTACCTTTGTAGTTCATGAGTGGACCTACATATATAGACCTTAAGTGGTTGAACTACCTACACTCAAACTCGTTCGAGGCCCTCAACCACTACCTGTCCGTTCGGACCGTACGACGTACCCCACCGTTTCTCAGTTTGTGCTGACTCACTAACTTGACTTGACTTAGACCTTAAGACCCTGTTAAATTACCAACCTCTATGTTAACACACTCCAATAGTCACGGGTCTATCACAAATTTCGACACCCTGATCCACTCTAGTGGTCCCCTAACAACTACCTATTTCTTTTTTACAGTAGTCGGACTTGGTATCCCTCGAGGATACGGATCTTTTTCCCTTTTATCTTACTACGTTGATTTTTCTGTCTTCGTCTTAGAATACTCCATTCTCTTGGTTCCTTCTTTCCGCTTCCCTGTCTTCTCTCTCTCCCTCCCTCTTTCCTCCCTTCTGTCCCTTCCTCTTCCCTCTTTCTCTTCTGTCTTTCATCTCCTTCCTTCTTTCCTCCCTCCCTTCCTTTCTCCCTTTCTTTCCTCCCACAGAGTCTTCGGTTCAAAGTGTTTTGTCCCTCACTTCACACAGCGTACTGTGACTCCCAAAACTACTCTACTTCTGGTTAGACTGGAAAACCGAACTGGAGACCTTAAGTAACCACTGAAGTTCAACTTACTAAAATTACCTCACCACTCTTATTTTCCTACTAATCTCACTTAAGTCCTCCCTTACCTTCCTCTCTTTTCTCAAAAATTTTCTCATTTCTTTACCCTTTCATTGACCTTCCCCTACAACAATAATTAACCACCTACAGACCTTAGAATGTCTTTGGTTCACAGTACTACTACACACGCCCTTACCGGTTCGGTGTAGACTTTCCAGTAGAAGACGAACAACTGAATGTGTTTCAACTTCCGGGTGTTCCTCGTATCTGAAAATGGTTTATAGGTGGAAGGTCACTCGTCCCATCAACACTCTCATACATTTCTAGGTCTTATCATTAGAGTAATTCCGGAGGTGTCAGGACTGTTACCTTGAAATATAAAAAGAGTGTATCATTTGGACACAGGAATATCCCATGAACTTCCCGTATTACTTGAAAATGGTCTTGTATCATATATAGCTGAAGTTTTCTTGGAAACAAAGATCGTTCCTGTGTTTCAGTGATATTGAGATCGGAAGATCTAACACCAGGGTGAATGTGATACCTCTTCAAGTAAACGGAGGTATATGTTTATATGAGGAAATCCTGACTGACCAAACTAGAGACACGTCAGGTTTCCTGAGAGTTCTTAAAAAGGTCGAGATGTCAAGTTTTCGTAGTTAAGAGTCCGTGAGTCGAAGAAATACCAGGTTGAGAGTGTCGGTATGTATCGATGACCTTTTTGGTATCGAAACTGATATATCTGGAAACAGCCGTTTCACTACAGAGACGAAAAATTATAAGACAGATCTAAACAGTATCGAAAGGAAGGTTCCTCGTTTACAGAATTAAAGTACCGACGTCAGTGGTACGTGTCACTTAAACCTTGGGTTCTTTTATTTTATAGAGTGACAAAGATGAAAAGGAAGAAGATAAAGGGTACTTCATTACCTTTTCCAGTCAAAAGTAAGGTTAGGGTTTCTTTCCGTTACGGTTTCTTACGAGTTTGTTGGTGTGTTAACGTGAGTAGAGTATACGATCATTTCATTACGAGTTTTAAGAGGTTCAGTCCGAAGTCGTTATACACTTGGCACTTGAAGGTCTACAAGTTCGACCAAAATCTTTTCCGTCTCCTTGGTCTCTAGTTTAACGGTTGTAGGCGATCTAGTACCTTTTTCGTTCTCTCAAGGTCTTTTCGTAGATGAAGACGAAATAACTGATACGGTTTCGGAAACTGACACACCTAGTGTTATTTGACACCTTTTAAGACTTTCTCTACCCTTATGGTCTGGTGGATTGGACGGAGAACTCTTTGGACATACGTCCAGTCCTTCATTGTCAATCTTAACCTGTACCTTGTTGTCTGACCAAGGTTTATCCTTTTCCTCACGCAGTTCCGACATATAGCAGTGGGACGTATAAATTCAATATACGTCTCATGTAGTACTCTTTGTGACCCGACCTTCTTCGTATTCGACCTTAGTTCTAACGACCCTCTTTATAGTTATTGGAATCTATACGTCTACTGTGGTGGGAATACCGTCTTTCACTTCTCCTTGAGTTTTCGGAGAACTATTTTCACTTTCTCCTCTCACTTTTTCAACCGAATTTCGAGTTGTAAGTCTTTTGCTTCTAGTACCGTAGACCAGGGTCGTGAAGTACCCTTTATCTACCCCTTTGTCACCTTTGTCACAGTCTGAAATAAAAACCCCCGAGGGTTTAGTGACGTCTACCACTGACGTCGGTACTTTAATTTTCTGCGAAGGAGGAACCTTCTTTTCGATACTGGTTGGATCTATCGTATAACTTTTCGTCTCTGTAATGAAACAGTTGTTTCCAGGCAGATCAGTTCCGATACCAAAAAGGTCACCAGTACATACCTACACTCTCTACCGGACACTTCTTTCGACTTGCGGTTTCTTAACTACAAAAACTTGACACCACAACCTCTTCCGAGAACTCTCAGGGAACCTGACGTTTCTCTAGGTTAGTCAAGTAAAATTTCCTCTAGCCAGGACCTACAACAAACCTTCCTTACTACGATTTCGACTTTGAGGTCATGAAACCGGTGGAGTACGCTTCTCAACTGAGTAACCTTTTCTGGGACTTCGACCACCCCTAACCCCCGTCCTTATCTTCCCCTACTGTCTCCTACTCTACCGACCTACCGTAGTGACTGAGCTAACTACGCTCAGACTCACTTGAGGCCCTCAACCACTACCTGTCCCTCCGGACCGCACGACGTTAAGTACCCCAGCGTTTCTCAATCTGTACTGACTCGTTGACTTCATATGACTTGACTTACCTTAGTCTACGGTACTAGAATCAAAAATTTACAACTGAAAATTCGGTTACAAAAATGACAGGAGAAAATGTGAGTTCTCCGAGAAACCAAGAAGTGTAAGACAGTGAGCTCACCATAGTAGACGTATAGACTCCAACAACTATAAAGAGGGTCGTTAGAACTAAGGTCGAACACTAAATAGGTCGGAAGGTAAAGAGTACTATATGGCACGTATGTTCAATTGATTCGTCCCACTTTTATACGTCGGAACATGAGGAAAGGGTTAAAACTTAGTCAGTCATTAGCCATATAATTAAGTAATGGGTTTTCAGAGTCGGTCTCATCAGTTTGAGGAAAGTCATCCAAGTGTGTAACGTCCGGTAGAAATTTCAAAATGGGGTCCCTCAAGTGTTCCTATGAAGAGGGAAGTAGAGTTATTAAATGGAGGGGAGATAGAACATAATCTTAGGACAAAGGATCTTGAGTGAATAAGATAGAATAAACGAAAAAAATTGAAAATAAAAAACCGGGTCGACGTACCGAACGCCTTAGAATCAAGGGGTTGGTTCCTGACTCGGACCCGGGACCTTCACTTTCGTGGTTAAAGATCGGTGATCTGACGGTCCCTTAAGGGTCCTTATGTAGTAAAACACTAGAGATCTCTGTATTCGGAAATATATCATGTAGAAAAATTCACAGTTTTTTCTACAATAATTGTCTAGGTTTATAGAAAGTAAAGAGATTCTTCAGTTTTTCGTCTATTTGAATTTCGATACAAACTATTAATTACAAAGTTATTAAAGAGAAAAGACTTTTACTGGATGTATAAGTTGAATTCCAATGTTTTTCTAAAACCTTTGATAAAAATTCATCCATATAAAATATTTTGTATTCCTACCAACGTTTTAAGTAAATATTTGAAAAGGGGTGAATATAGGTAAATTAGGTCCATAAGAATTGTTAATACGACTCAACGGTACCTTTAAAGTACCCTATGATTTTAATTGGTAGTAAAATTCGAAAACGAACAACTGTTTCGTCCGTTCATCGTTTTTAGTGTCTTTCTTTCTTTGAATTTTAAATGTACAGAAAAAAAGGAATGGTATAACTTCATATAATTTCTTTATTAAAAATACATTTAACTCAAGAATCTACCTTAAACATTAAAATAGTGGAGTTTGTAGATCGTCTCTATTGTATTTGAATAAACTACTCGGATTAAATAAAATAATTTTTTTTTATAAATCAACCAATAAACGGACGTGGTCTAGAATCAACACCGTACGTCCTAGAAACAAACGTCGTACACCCAAGATCAAAGGGTCTGGTCCCTGACTTGGGTCCGGAGGGATGACCTTCGAGTCTTAGAATCGGTGACCTGGTGGTCCCTTTTGGGTTCTGATCAGAATTAAATATGTTCACGAAGATAAAAGAAATTCGGTCAATTTATCTCGGGAAAGTGTTCAAAAATCCTTATATAGGTCTCCCTCTTTTTATAGGGTATATGTATTGTATACATGTGTCTATTTATATCTGAATATCTATCTACGTCGTTAGAATGTCGAGAGTTAATTTGTAAAATTAAAATTGGTGTAAGTCCATGTTATTATGTTTTGAGTTGTCGAATACTTTCTTAGCAATCGAGATTTACCACAAAGACGTCTACCTTGTTCAATTCAAATGTGTGAGTCTACCGACAGGGCAAAATGGTTCTAAATACTTATGAGGAAGATTCTAAAAATGGACAGAAATTTTCCATTAAAATACTTCCGACACCTGTTTTAGACCTCATTCCCTCGAATACCTTTATAGTTTCTTGTCAAACAAAAATTCTAGATATAAAAAAAGGTCAGGGTACAAACGAAATCCGTTGTCAATAGTGCAACCTACGAACGTAAAGTTTCTATACCATTCCAGTTATAAAGATATCGTGACTCTTTTTTAACATCCCAAATAGATTCTTCCTTAAGTCCTTATAAACGGATAATAGTCTTTAGATTCAGTTAATGATATTGTGAAACAAATTGTCTTTCTATCGTATCAAGTTCCTATAAATTTAATTTTTTTTTTTCAAACATCGCCTCGGGGTTTTATGCCCTTCCAGACCTGTACCACCACAGACGAATCTGATATTGTCTGTTATTTAGTTCGGATGGATACGCAAAAGACCTGGAAACGGTTTTGAGAAACGGTCGATAGAAATAAAGTAAAAAATATGCTCGAACTACTGTAGACGTCAATAACTACGAATAAAAGACTAGAAGGGGAGGATTAGAATTCTTTTACAAAAAAAAAAGGGGAGTGTGATTGGTTCCATAAGATATGAATAGAAAGAGGAAGAAAGAAAGAAAAGCAACGTTAAACTAGAAGGGTATCCATTTTTATTCTGGAAACAATTTTACGCTCGAGAGAATTTTAATGAAAATCCACATTTTCAACTTTAGAATTCATTTGCATAAGGTCAACACTAAGAGTTGGTCACTCAGATAATACCGAACTTTGATAAAAATCCTAAATTGGTACCTGTGTTCTCCACAGAGAATTCTTTACATCGGGAGAGTTCTAGGTCTCGGTGAGGTCTCTTTCGGATTCCTTCCTTTCTGGAAGGAACAATATGCACTTTTTCTTTGGAGATAGAGGGTGTTTCACTCTGTGGAACTTAGTGACTAGAGGATTGCATACAATGGACTTTCCCCTATGACGATACTTTCACAAAGGAAGTGTTCGGGCCATTGCTTCCATCTCCGCTATCTGCGGAAGTCTTTGACTCTGGTGAACAATTCTGTTTCAGGAAACTCTCGGTCGTGCCAACCTGTTTCTCTTCCAACGGACAGTGAATGCCGAATCCGAGGGTCGACCGACCGGTCGACGCCTGCGTTCGGACTGTCTGTTGGACGTGGGGGGCCCACCGTCTTTGGTCTCCCTCATAAGAGTGGCCACTGTTTCGGTTCAAGAGTCAAACATTTTGTTCCGTTTATCTCTAAGAGTAGAATACCGAAAAGTAGAAATACCGTTTACTGTCTCAGTTTCTTTGTATTGAGAAAGACCCTCCAATTCTCAATTATTGATATCCACAACTAATGGTTTTGGTTTAAGTACTCTCAATACTAAGTTTTAGATAAAAGTGTTTACAAAAAGAGGACGACGACACTTAAGTCTTTCCTTCCCTGTTCCTCTTTCAAAATAGGAGGAGAGAACTCACGTGATGTCTCTCGACCCTCTGACTGTACCATTCTTAAGAATTAAAGACGACTAGACAACAGCCAATAGGGCATAGAGTTGACGTCAGAGATCCCTCTCACCTCACAAGGTCGGACAGTGACAAGGTAGGAGTAGTGATCTTTGGCATGTCCTACTTTGTAAACAAAGGGAAAATGGGAAAAGTCAAAAACTGACCCAGAGACATTTTCCTTTGTTCAGCGCCTCTACTCATTGAGTTTCTTCACGACCTTAAACCTAAATATCTAGTAGAACTGTTTATTGTTGTATATAACTCTCCTCTGATGGGTCTCTTTTTCTCATGATCCACGGTTCCCACGGTTTAAAGGTCTACTATTTATGTAATGTTTGACTACCTTCTATTATGTAACAGTTTTACCGACAAAACATCAGAAGACCACGACAGAACTCCGCCTATTCACAATTCCCAACAAAGACGTGTTTAATACAAGACGAAAGTCCTACTATTCGCCTCCTCTCTTGTAAAGATCCTAGACTAAGAAGAGTTAACGAAAGTCGAGTTTTATTAGGAACCCGTTTTCCGTTCTAAACCCCCACCGTATAAGACAATAAGGAGACATCCAAAATGATATTTCAAGGGAACCAAATGTTACTGTGAAATACAGGATTGTACCTTTAACTTCATTCCGTAACAGTCTTTCCTCAATCCTTGCAATAAGTGTACTACGAATGACTAATATTATTCTATATCTAAATATTTAATGTTTAAATGTTCTCTGTCGTTTTCGTAAATCATATTCTTAGACCGACTCGTCGTACTACGACACGAGATATGACTAGTCTTGTCCGTCACACAGTACAAGAAAACACTTTTCATGTATATTTTATTAAAATTCACTTTTTCTATTTCTGTTATACGACGTCTGTATATTTTGTTGAATTACATTTACGTACAATTAGTTTCTACCCTCGAGTAAAAGTCAACTCATTTTACAAATAAGTCCAAAAAAAAGAAATTTGAACGAGTTGAAGTATTATTTTATCCTCCTTTAAGGAGAAAACCGTCACGATTAGGGTTAAAAGAGACTCGTTACAGAAATTCGTTAGAGTAAAGTAATAAAAGAACGTCCAATTAAGAACCTCATAGTCTTATAGAGAGAAGTTTGCATTTTTCCTTTTGAAAATTCAGTCACCTGGTCTTTCGAGAAAGACAAAAGGTGTATAGAGTCTCCCACCTCACTGGTTTGGTCACTCTATTCTCCCTTCACTTTTCTACAATGTATCGTTCAGGTCGAGTGCGACCAGTCGGACCTCCAGACCGAAGAGTCAGTTGCACTCCCGACAGGAATAAGACCCCGAAGAGGAGGAAAGACAGTGACAGGTCCCGTTCTTTAAAGTCTCCACACTCGAACGGTCTTGAGACTTCTTCGAACCTAACCTACCGATATTCCCTCAGTCGGACCGTTTGACATTCAATTGAGAAGAAGTAGGGAGGCACACCTTGTCTACGATTATCTCTTACTTATTATTCTTTCCCTGAAACCCACTTAATGAAAAAAGAAAGAATCTCCCAAACATGTGAATGTAGTTGAACAAGGAAATCTTAGTCTACATGTTCGACTTCCTAACTCCGTACCTTTCAAGTTTAAGATATGTTACGGTCCAAACCAGAACATGAGGAGATCGTGGTGACTCAAGCGGTCGACCGTGTACTTCCGACTGTTGTTCTATGTAAAGTCGTGGACCCTATAGAGAAAGTTCGTGAACCACAGACTGAGATAGGTAAAGGTCAAATCTTCAACCCAAGAAGTTCGGACTCATTCTGACACAAAAAGAGTAAAAGTTAGGGGGAGGGTACTACAACCCGAAAATTGTCGTTCCAAAAAATTTTGAATGTAACTTGAGAATTTTGTCCCTATCAATTCTTGATAAAGGGAAGTTAGTCGTAGATAGACTCCTAGGGTCTTTACGCCATACATTACTGTAAAATAATAAGACTGAGATCGAGTAATTAATAAAAAGTAAAAGAATGTATCTTAAGTTCTACAAGGGATTCCTTTTCAGAGAGATATAAAATCAGGTATAAACAGTTACAGTAGTGATAAAAAGTCCATTTTAAGTCTGTAAAGGGGAGGTATTGATAAAAACTTACTTACTCGGTTACCGATCTACCTACCTACTGTACCAGAAAGGATAAGTTACTAAGAATAACAGATCTAAGTTTAAACTATGGGTTTAAGTGGAAATCCATAGTATTCTTTAAAAGAAAGAGGGGTTTTTAGGAGTAAAAGGGATTATTTTCACAAAAAGGTGATCACATATGTAGACGTAGTTTGTTGGTTTGGGTGAGTTGTTAAGACAACTAAAAGACAAGATCCGAGTTAGAATGAACTCTCTACCCTCGTCTTCTCGTAGAAAATTATAAAAAATTTTTATATAGTAAAGTAACCATAATGGTTTACTAAACGGTTACTTTCTTAAGAGAATTGTCGGGAAATTGTGTTTTCACAATTTTATAAAGTGTTCATTTATGTAGAAATATGCATATTTATTCAGTAATGATTTCATCTTAATCAATTTTAACTTTATTAACCCGATACTTGAGATTCAGATCAACACAACGACAAATATTAGATTTTTATAAAAATAAGTCCCAACACAAACTGGTTTACCCTTTCGTCAATATTGTGTTTTCGATGTTTGATGTTAGGATCGTCACTTTTGTGACTAATACCCTATAAAGTCTAGTTGTCGTTTACCACCACATTACTACCGTTTTGGGGGTTTCGTCAACTGCCGACAGTGTACAGGGCGTCGCCATTCTGTTCTACTACAACTCACTACCGAGTCCGGTGTCGACCAATATGGATATTCTTATCTCTAAGTCGTCTTTACTTTTACAGAACTTCTCAAGTAATCCCTGGATCTTTTTAAGGTGGTATTGAAGACATTTGAGAGATAATAGGAAGAGGATTAAAGAATTGATTCTTTAATTTCTTGAACATAGAATTTTCCAACGACAAACGATTGTATGTCCAATTAAATGTGTAAACAAATTAACCTCACTTTATTTATAAGATAACTCAAAGAAAACTTTATCTCTATTGTACACGTTAGAATCGACGTGTTTTATAACCTCTTGTTAGGTCTTAAATATAACAATTTTAAAATATGTAATTTTAAGGATTATTTCTTCTAACCAGATTCTTATAGAAAACATTGGTCCATTAAATGAAATTTTTTATAAAACACAATATTAGACACTTCACTTTCAGCGAGTCAACACAGGTTAAGACCCTCGGGTACCTAATATGACAGATACCTTAAGAAGTCCGGTCTTGTGACCTCACCTATATATATACAAGGAAGAGGTCCCCTAAAAGGGTTGGGTTCCTAACTTGGGTCCAGAGGACGTGACATCCACCTAAAAAAAAAAAAAAACCATCCACCTAAGAAATGGTCGATTCGGTGGTTATACATGTGTAGGCAGGGTGAATACTTGTACATTCGTTACATAAAGTGTATTTTTCTTTGACATCATTTAAATGACGAAATGTTATACGAGAAATAATATGTTTTAATAAACATAGTTGTTTATGGTTAGAAATAATATAAAGTTCTTCTTATTTAAGGTGTTTTATTTATAAGATATTAAATAGATAGGTTGAGTGTGANTGAATACTTGTACATTCGTTACACAAAGTGTATTTTTCTTTGACATCATTTAAATGACGAAATGTTATACGAGAAATAATATGTTTTAATAAACATAGTTGTTTATGGTTAGAAATAATATAAAGTTCTTCTTATTTAAGGTGTTTTATTTATAAGATATTAAATAGATAGGTTGAGTGTGACAATTCCTGAATCCGATATTTAAAAGGAAAATAATTAACGAAACTTTGCAGAACATGTGTGTAGAAACCCACGTAGAGAATAATAAAGAAATCCAATTTGAAGATTATTATCTTAACGATTCGTTTTTTGACGATCTGGTCAAAGACGAACAAACAAAACAAGACAAAAACACCACGTATCATTCTTTTTCTTCGAAGATAGTGTTATAAGTTATCAAGGTTTCCAAGGTTACTGAAACCTTTTACTCTTTGTCTTACGAAATAAAGTACGGTTTAACCTGCCTTATTTCTTTCTCAAAAGACGGTTGTAAGTGTCTGTGTGAGTGAGAATTTTTTGTTAAAATCGACAAATAAGGAGTTGGATTCTCTTAAATCAACAAGAAAGTAGTTGGTTTCTCTTATTTGAATTTACTTTAAAGACACTCACAACAAAAGTAAAGAATGGTGTAATGAAAGTATTAATTACCTTTTACTGTATCGATTTCGACATCGTACACGTTTCTTCTAGCAGTCGCTCGTTCCGTAATGTCATACCATACAACGAAAACAAACAAACAAAAGAGGAAGGTCAAGATAACTCTACATCAACTGTAAGTCGTAATATCTTCAAATCCTTCATATCGGATTACTAAACTGAATGTATGTAGTACTTTAATAACAGTGTTACAAATCACTTGTAGGAAGTACAGTATACCTATGTCTTAATTTCTTTATATTCTTTTGAATTACACACTACTTTTAAGAATCCGAAATGAGAGTTGTCAAAAGTAATATTGTATATCGTCACAATTAACATGACTAGTGTAAGGTTTAATGTAGGAGTCACAAATAAATAGAATAAGGATCTTCAAACATCATCGAAACTGACGGAAACAGATTAAGGAGTGGGGAGTGGGGAGTCGGAGATTGAAGACCATTGGTGTATAGACTGGAGAAAAAGATACTCAAACAAACATACAAACACAAACTTCATATTCCCTGAATGTTGTCATACATTCAAGTACAATGTCTCGTACCATACACAATTCGTAATTTCTCCTCTCGACCCCTGAAGGGACCACAGGTCACCAACTCGGAAAAACGAGGGTTGTGTCCCCTATGACCAGTCCCTTGGTGAACGGTACACTACCTCGTTTTTTTTTTTTTTTTTCCACTACCCCCCTCGACCCCCGAAAACCGTTACGGAGTCCGGTCCACCCTAAAATCTGGGACTGGGGTGATGGTCCTTAGTTGGGGGTTGGGGTCGTAACCTTACCACCTCAGAATTGTTGACCTGGTGGTCCTTTCAGGGTCCACTCTTGAGAAAATAGGTTGAATACTCTCTTCACTCCCTTATAAGGGTTCATACGATGACTCTTGACTTTTAATATCGAAATCCAAATACGATCTATTAAATAATGTATCTTTGTTAGATAAAAGTCACTAAGTCTTAGAATAAGAAAATGAGGAGTTAAATAAAATCCCCTAAGATCTCAAAAATTCCAAAATGTCCGAGATGATTAAGGAACAGTATAGAACTTTAATAAAACCTTAATTCATTTACACCTTACGTGAGACGTCAACACAACACCTGATGTGCCCTGAGTGGTAAACACAAGCCGTAAGACACGGGATCACTTCCGAACCCCCTCTACACTTCAGGAACCATATGTACAGAGGTCAATTATTTATCGTTATGAACCTAGACAGACATCTGAGACAAAGTACATGACTATTTGATGAAACAAGAGGGTTTCCTAAACTTCATACATATAATGTTACTTCGGTACAAAATCGGATTCATGGTAAACAAAGTAGAAAGAGGTATCCCACCGTCCCTTTTCAGTAACAGCTCTGGTACTGTAGTCGTCAATACAACTCCCAACGTGGGACATTGACACCTCAATTGTAAGAAGTCGAGTAAAACAGAGAAAAAGTGTAATTCTTTCATTATCAACTCACTTTCGAATATGGTAGTAAGAAAGTTCGTTTATTACCAAAATATCTTCGTCCTCGACGCCAGAAAGTTCTCTGAATTTTACATAATTATACGATGAACAAACTATGATCCGGATGTTGTAAAAACTCAAACGATAATCTTGATTACGACCACTTATAAACGGATTTTGGAATTAATAGTTTATATAGAGGTCGTATAAGTCAAGAATTAGTTTTGTTCTAGTAAATATATAGAACGACTAGTACTTCCATATATTTCCCCCTAAACCACTCGACAACGTAAAGGAATTATAATAATCGAATCTAAGTACGTAATACTGTCTAAGTCTCCGGCTACTCAAACGTTCATAACTTTATTAACAATAATTTGTTTACACCAATACGAACGACATTTTTTTTTTTTCGTAAAAGTAATTTTCGAAACGTTAAGTATGGAACAGACAGAAACAAATCTCGGTAAATCAAAAAGACTTCTTTATGTTTTCATATATAAACCCCTTTTTACTCGACTGTGTCATTAAGTTTGTAGGAGTGGACATGTGGTAGTCTACCTATAACGACTTATTTTGAGGTATCCTTACGACTGTCTATAGTAAATTAAAAAAAATCGACTCGACGTGTCGAACACCCTATAATCAAGGGGTTGGTCCCTGACTTGGGGCTGGGCGTTGTCACTTTTACGCCTCAGGATTGGTGGTCTGACGATCCCTTAAGGGAAGTCAAATTTAAACATTCGTATTTGGAGTTTACCCGGGACTTCAGCCGAACGAGTAGAATTACAGAAGAACCGTCAGGAAGACACACCGACAGGGATGAGAGGTTTGACTAACAGTGATAAATGAAGAGAGAAAAGTTTCAGGGTCGTGTGTACGGTCGAGGATCGGAGGTATGAGACGGGAGTCATCTACTGGACCGGAGTGGAATGTGACTGTCTTCGTTGAGTATGTTTTGGGAGGGGAGGACCGGTGGTATTCTCTCAAGTGTAGAAAGGGACTTGGATGGGAGGGAAGGAAGGGGAAATAGTGACCCCACTTCCCCGGAACGAGGACGGTTACCGTCACAGAGGTGTACGTCAGAAGTAGTGTCGGGAGAGTGGTGCGGTCGAATCCGACAAAGGACGTAGGACTCAAAGAGGGAGAGACGACCTAGTAGGCGTAGTGACACACTTGGTGGGACCATTAGAAGGTCGAATCTTTCTTGAGAGGCACCTGAGATATATTGGGAGGTTGATGTTGTAAAAGCTGAGGGAAAATGTCGTCGTGAAGACCCCACTCTATAGATATAAGTGGGTGAGGTGCAGGAGTGGAGGGAAAGAGAAAAGTAGACTGACGACAGGAGTGAGTCGACTTTTCCAGAGGTCGGACTGAGGAGGGTCCTACGGAACCCCGGCTAAGATCACTAGTGGACTAAAGACGAGTAGGATGACCTAGAGAGTCGTCGTAAACTGTCTCACTTAGTGAAGGACGAAGACCTTTTTATAAAAAATGAGTCGGAAAGGAAGAAATATAGGACTGAGTAACCACCAAGGAAAAATCGGGAAGAACCGACCGAAAAAGAGACGAGAAACTAAAAGTTGACACTCTTACGGGGTCCTAAGTTCAGACATTGGTAAGCTATTTGGACAAAATGAATAAGTAAATAAAGAGAAGAACGACTTCCTATCGAAAGTTTTCTTATCTCAGAAAGGTCGCGAAATTCCGTTAATTTTATAAAGTTAGAAAAGGTCTTAAACGTTCATGTCTTATCTGAAAATACAAAAGACTTGTCATACTCTTATATGACGGTTGTACCACGGGTTTTCCAAGACTTAGGAAGTCACACATTTAGGATGTCTTGGAGTTTTGAAGTAGGTTTAGTCCTCCACTTGTGACTGTCTAATCCCGGTGGAGTAGTAGTCTAGATACGTCAAAATAGTTAACGGTGTGTTGAAAAAGAATTGATTTTCCAGATTAAGTCTTAGTGCACACTTTTAACCAACAATGCAAAAAGTCAAAGGAAGTTAGATCTAGTAAAGAAGTGAAAAGGAATTGAAAATACTGAAATTGGGAAAATTTTTGGAGTTGGTCAACACGATATTTACCGGATTCCAAAAAGACTATAAGAGACCTCATCTAATCCAATACGTAGAGACCGTCCCTACGGTGGCCGCACCATAACACGAGAAGGACAACGAAGGAAAGTCCACTGTTCGTTAAAACCTTACAAGATAATGACTACTACAAGAGTAACTAGTAAACTAATTCTACTACAGACGTTCAGTGGATGTAACACTTCATATACCCTTTCCTACTCAATGAAACTCTTTAGAAGGAGTAGTTTTACAGTTAAATACGAAAATAAAGAACACAGTCATACCTGGGACCGAAAGATGAAATAAGGTTAATATTACTCAGTACTTTCACTTCGGTAAGTCAGCACAGGCTGAGAAACGTTGAGGTACCTGACAGCGGATGGTCCTAGGAGTCCGTTGTCAGGTGCCCCAAAAAGTCCGTTCTCATGACCTCACCCAACGGTAAAGGAAGAGGTCCCCTAGAAGGGCTGGATCTCTACCTTGGACCCAGAGGACGTAGGGTCCGTCTACGAAATGGTAGACTCGGTGTCCCTTCGAAGTAATAGTAAATGAAGCTACAAGTGTTACAGGGACTAAACCGGTGTTCTCGGAGACGTTCGATAGAAGACACAGTAAAACTGTGCAGGGACAGTAAGAGACCCGTGAAAAAACAAAAGACCGTATTTTATAAGATTACGAGTGAAACAAGAAAAGAACGAAGTCGGACCCTAATCGGTAAAGAGGTTTCTCGGGAATAAAATTTTTTGGTCGAGACCCTTCATTTCAGTGACAAGGGTCCGGGGTAGTTACCAGTCTCGACTTCCTAAATCATAAATTCATTAAAAAGAGATAAATTCAACTTAAGTATATAGAAGTTGAGGTTAGAGTGTAGTGTTCCAATTAAGATCGAAAAAGGAAAAAGTACAACCGTTGAGGGAACATACTGTCACTCTTTGACCCGTGTATAACAGAAATTATAGGAATTCTATATAGGACTCGTGTACGTATATAAATTAGTTAAACGGACAAACATTGGTTAAAACACTAGAGGGTTGTGACGGTGTAGTACCTTATCTTCCAGAGGTGAGTCCGAAACTATGGAGAGTAGGCTAGTGGGGAAGAAGGTGAGGACCTGTGGAGGAAATGACACAATGTAGAGACTATGACATACGTCCCGGACACAGGAACGTCCTTTCTCCCGTCTTTAGGAAATGAGAAGAAATGTGTGTACAAGGTTTATATATCTTATCACAGTCATCGTAACATGTACGTCATCGTCATCATAACATGTACTAGTTATTTATAACCAACTAAATTACTTATAGAGCTGTTAAACCGTGTAAGGGGGTGTGACCCGTAAGACTCAAAAGAATGAGAGACTAGGGTGTACTGCGGTCCTGTCGTCGAAGACCCCGAGGTGCCCAGTCGAGTTCAGCTACACTGGTCTGTACTCTTCTGTCGTCCCCCAAGTTCTAAGACCATGGTAAAATTATACTTATTTACGGTTTCTTATACCCAAATAAGTATAGTCCTATAGGTCTCCATATACCTCTTACTCAGTTCTATCCCCTCTCTGTGAACTTCTCACGGTCGAGTCTACGTCTCTGTCCTATATAGATTCTTCGGGGTCTTGACTGGGTGCTGTTACCGACTGACTGCTTTGTTGGTCTCTAATCGTTTTCAACCGGATTCTCCCTATCACTAAGAGCAACTTCTAAAACGAATCACAAGGGTTCGTGTAATAACTATTTACAGTATAGAATGAATACGGACAATAAAATTATGGAAGTTCAAGGGTTTGGTTTAAAACTAGGAACAAAACTCTGTCTTTATTTTTAGTTATACTTTCAAAGTAGTAAAAATTTTCTGTGAGTTAAGGCTACAACGAGTCAAAGTGGAGTCCTATAATAAACTGTACGTCTCACTATAAGGTCTACTAATGACCCGAGAAGGACATCGTGATCAATATTGACTCGGAACTCGTGTAGAGAACGTGAATATAAATCGTCTGAATAAATTTCTTATAAAAGAATCTCCAACAATTTTCCCTTGATGATTTTTACGGATTAACACACACTGATTAATCTATACTACGAAAATATATGAACAGATAGTACGTTTCGTATGAAATTTAGTAAATGTTTAAAAACAACAACGACAAGTCAGTGATTCAACACAGTCTGAGACAGAGGACGTGTTACAATCCTTAGAGGTGGGTGTCAAGAAATCTGTGACAGATGTTCTAGATTAGGGAACTTAAATAAACAGTGAAGGTGACATATTGGTATTCCTTAAAATAAATCCAGTATAGACTTACCGGGTTACCAAAAGGGATTAAGATGTTAAACTTGGACTTAAAACGTTATTCCTCGAGTACTAGATTCGTTGTAAGTAGAGGTCCAGAACAAAAAAACTGACATAACTCGAAGAGGTAGAAAACGACGTTTCTTATAGTCAGACTAAAGTCATAACTGGTAAACCACTACAGGTACCCATCTCAGTGGAGAACACAACAACCCTTTTCCACATACGATACTAGTCACATAAGAGGACTTATGTGACAATCGGAAAAGGGACGAAGTAAAACATGAGGTTCCGGTTTAAACGAACAATGAGGTTCATAGAGAATTGAAGGATGAAAATGTAAGGTCAGGAGATACTCCTTTTCCTACTGTAGAAAACAACCACAATCAAGATCTTCTAGAAGATCCAGAAGTATCTTAGTCAGTTGAAGTCGAAGAAGTCGTAATCAAAAACCCCTGTATGGACTTAATGACACTACAACTTACCAAACGAAACCTTTGTTTGGTTCTAGTAAGACAACAAAAACTCTGACGTGATTTCATGACATAAAACCTGTAAAAACAACTGATACTCCCCATGAGGTAAGGAAGATTCCGTAAGTACGGGCGTCATCATCTATGTTACCAGTAGACTTAATTTAAACAGTAAGACTAGGGAAAATCAAGTGACTAAAGATTTTACAGTTACAAGTGAGAACATTAGAAGACGACTAGTACAGGTTAAATGGTACTAAGTACCTAGATTGTAAGGCCCAAGGATACATTATAAGAAGAATGTCGTAACCTGAAATGAAAGTGGTGGTCTGTTTAGATGTTGTCTTGCAGTAAAGGTGAAACCGGGTCGAGGAAGTAAGAAAGAACTCGGTAATCATTAACGGAAGGTGAGAAGGAGTCATAGTATAAACCTGGGGACATTGAACCCCCCTGAGTAGAAGACCACAGTATAGAAAAACGGAAAAGTATGACAAGTTCTCTAGGAGTGTTGTTCCTATGACCACACCAAACGTTAAAGGAGGAGGTCACCTGATGTAAAACAGTCTTGAGAAGTTCCCCTGGACAGAACTATTTGGAGATCATCCGATTGATTCATTTTCTCTTCCGTGTCTAATGATTTAAGACTATGTACACGACTAATCATATTCTTGACTATGTCCTACTTGAAACTTTTTAATACGATTCACTTTCTTCAGTCAGTGTTTCCTGGTGGATATTATACTAAGGTAAGTATATTTTATGGGTCGGGCCCCTTCATGTATCTCTATCTTTCATCTAATCACTAACGGATCACGACTTTAATCCCCAGTCACCCACTTTCGGCTTCCTATGGATCAAAGAAAAAAATTGCACCAAAGAAAAACCACATTACTTTTACTAGACTTTAGTTGAATCAATTATAGATATGGATAGACACTTGTTAAAATTATATAAGAATATAGGTCGTTTGAACGACTTGAATCAATAATCAAGATAGTCCAAAAAAATTACCCAAGGAATCCTATAAGATAGTCCAACCGGTTTTCCAAGGTATTGTAAAATACCTTTTTGGACTTGTTGTAAAAACCGGTTGGGTCAAGTACTTTCTAGTACAGTAGACACTTCTCTCTGTCACAAGGAAGAGGAAAGGTTGGACTCACGGAAAATAAGGAAAAGTCACAACTTGACTCCACCACTCTCACCCGAAGAAACAAAACAAGGACTAGTATCTTCTTTTCATAGGACAGAAAGAAGTAATTCATATTAGAATAGACGTCCAAAAAATTATCTACAGAAAATAGTCTGACTTTTACAAGGGAAGATCGGGATCAAACGACTCATCAAAGTAGTACTTTGACACAACCTAAAAAAGTTACGACAAAAGATACAAACGACTCTACTAGTAAAACAAAGACAAAAAGAAAAATAGGATAACTACACTACACAATGTGACTAAAAGTCCACGACTTGGTTGATCATAAGGACCCTTTTTAGGTAATCCAATATCCTATATTAAGAAAAATACACAACGATGTAAGTCAAAGTATCATAAAACAGTTCCTAAAAATGTAGGTATAAGTATTCTTTATAACTAGACAATCGAAAGACAAGAACACTACAGAAAGAAATTAAAACCATAGTCCCACTATAAACGGAGTATTTTACCCAACCCATGGAACAGACCAAAAACCATCTCAAATACTTCTTAACCATAAGTAAGAAGAGAATAGGTAAATGTAAATTATAATAATAACTATATCAACCTAAATATAGACACTAAAATATAAAATAAACATGTATAGAGTACAGAAAAAACAAGGTGAAAAGAAGAGAATGACACAAAAAAGTAATTTGTTTTAAAAGATTACATCATAAAGTTAAAGAATTTACTAAATAGTGATGAAAATCCCTAAAAAAAGTGAACAAGTTCCTTTACACCTATCAAATGTCCACAACCGATAAATTCTTATTTCAACGATACTTATGAGTATATCTTCAAGAATCCTCCCTTCTTCTGTAAAGAGACCCCATTTATGGGTTCTCACCTAACGACCCAACATATTCAGGTAAAAGTTAAAACTGTCCTTGATGGTTCAATGAAAGTATGAATTACCTCTTTACTTTAGTCTTACGAGAAGACCTTTCTCTTTTGATTTTACCCTTGTAAAGGTAGTGAAACATTTGTTCCAATACGAAATGCTGCACAAACTTTTTATTAAAGAGTCACTACTATCGGGTTAACAATACATTTAACTCTTTCTTAGAAACATTGAACTAGATAAACCTTTCCCTTTATAAACAAGTATTTCACTTTTCTTCATTCTAGGTCGGATTCAAGATTAACATAATTGACACCTGCAAATTTCTATTGTCTTTATTATCATGTTTCTTTCATACGTGTTTCTTTAGGTTTCGAAAGGTGTTAATAGTCAACACGTGTAATTCTTATAACTATAAATTTATCAGAGATTAACAAGGAACCGTAAGGACCACAATCTAGTTGGAGTATCTCTTTTGAGTGTGGAATTTTTATTTATGTATTTTACCCAAACGTGTTGATATAACCCTAGGTTTTAGTCTGTGCACTATCTGTTTCTTCAATATCGGACAACTCCCTACTCCTAATGTAGCGTTGTCTTAAGGAAGGGAAAGTGAAGTTGAAGCTCTATTACACCATTTGACTTTTCCGGTACCTTAACTGGACTTAGAATTTAGGATCGAGAGGCCGAGTGATCGATATACAGAAACCTGTCTACTAAATAGAAGAGATCCTGTGTAAAAAGTAGACATTCTACCTGTATTAAGGATGGACATTCTGGGGACATGTTAATACGACAACAACAACAAGTCAACGATTCGGCACAAAGTGAGGAAAGTTGTGATATGTGATGTCGTTCGGTCTGAGGAGACAGGAGGTGTCAGAGACTCTCAAAAGAGTCTAATTACGGTAAGTCACTATTACGAAAGATTGGTAGAGTAGTAGACGGTGAGGGAAGAGGAAAACGGAAGTCAGAAAGGGTCATAATACCAGAAGAGGTTACTCAGCCGAGAAATGTAGTGTACCGGTTTCATAACCTTGAAGTCGAAGTCGTAGTCAAGAGGGTTACTCATAAGTCCCAATTAAAGGAAATCCTAACTAACCAAACTAGACTAAGGTCAGGTGCCCTGAGAGTTCTCAGAAGAGGTCGTAGTGTCAAGCTTTCCTAGTTAAGAAATTACGAATAGGAAGAAATACCAGGTTGTGAGTGTTGTTTGTACTGTTGTCCTTTTGGGCATCGAGACTCACATATCTGGAAACAACCGTTTCACTACAGAAACGAAAACTTATGTGACAGACCAAACATCAGCGAAAAGAAGGATCCTCCTTCGTAGAAAACTAAAATACCGACGTGTGTGGTAGACGTCACTAAAACCTCAGTCTTTCATTTTAGACAGTGAGAAAGGTGAAAAAAGGGGAAGATAAACAGTACTTCACTACCTTGACCCCGGTACTAGAATCAAAGAACTTACGACTCAAAATTGGTCGAAAAAGTGAGAGGAGAAAGTAGGAGTAGTTCTCCGAGAAATCAAGGAGAAGTGAAAGACGGTAATCTCACTATAGTAGACGTATAGACTCCAACAACTATAAAGAGGACCGTTCGAACTAAGATCGAACACTAAGTAGGTCGGACCGTGAAGGGTACTACATAAGACGTATATTCCATTTATTTGTTCCATTATTGTGTGTCGGAACAGTATGAGGAAAGGGTTAAAACTTAGTTAGTTATTAACCACATAATTAAGTAATGGGTTTCAGAACCGGTCTGATTACCTTGAGGAAAGTTATTCAAGTGTGTAAGGTCCGGTAGAAGTTCAAAAAGGGGTCCTTCAAGTGTTCCTGTGAAAAGGGAAGTAGAGTTTTTAAATGGAAGAGGAAAGAAGACATAATCTTGGGGTAAAGGATCTGGGGAGTATAAACTAGAATAAACGAGAAGATTTAAAAATAAATAAATATATAAAAACCGACTCGACCCACCGAACGTCCTACAATCAAGTGGTTGGTTCCTAACTTGGACCAGGGACCGTCGCATTCATGGTTAAGAATTGGTGATCTGATGGTCCCTTAGGGATCTTATATAGTAAACCATTAAAGATCTCTGTATACAGAAAAATATCCTACAAACAAATCTCACCGTTTTTCTCGTACAATAATTGTCTGGGTTTATAAGAAGTAAAGAGATTATTCTTCAGTTTTCGTCTATTTGTATACAAACCGTTAATTACAAAGTCATAAAAGAGAAAAAAACCTTTACTACATGTATAAGTTGCGAACTCAACGGTACTTTTAAAGTACTCTGGGATTTTTAATTGGTAGTAAATTTCGACAAAAAGAACAACTGTTTAGGTCGTTCATCGTTTTTAGTGTCCGTGTCTTGGAATTTTAAATGTGCAGAAAAAAAGAACGGTATAACTACTGTATGTAATTTCTTTAGTGAAAAATTTTTAAGTCAGGACTTCAACTTAAATATTAAAATAGTGTAGTTTGAATATCATCTCTGTTGTATAAACAATGGTTCGAATAAACTGTTTCGAATGAATAAAAAAATTTTTTATAAATAAGTCAATAAACCGATATGGTCCAGAATTAATACCGTACCCCCTAGATCGAGGGTCCGGTCCCTGACTTGAACCTTGGGAACGTAACCCTCGAGTCTTAGAATCGTTGACCTGGTGGTCCCTTTAGGGTACTGATCAGAATTAAATATGTTCGCGAAGATAAAAGAAATTCGGTCAATTTATCTCGAGAAAGTGTTCAAAAATCCTTATATAGTTCTCCCTCTTTTTATAGGGTATATGTATTGTATGTATATATCTATATCTATCTGTATATCTATCTACGTTTGCCCCTAGAATATCGAAAGTAAATTTGTAAAATCGGTGTAAAATCCATGTCGTCAAGTTTTGAGTTATCGAATATTTTCTTACGAGTCAGTGAAATCAAGTACCCGAGAAACTCTGGAGTACTTGGTATAGGGTGGTCCGAGAAGACAGGTACCCTAAAAGGGTCGTCGTTATTACCTCACACAACGGTAAAGGATGAGAACCCCTAGAAGGACTGCGTCCCTACTTTGAGAAGTGGGGGACGTAACGTCCCCATAAATAATGGGGGTTTCGGGACATCTCTTCGAAGTCCTTTCGGGATATTTTCTTATTAACCTAGTTTTACCACAAAGACCGTCTATCTTGTTCAATTTAAATGTGACTCTACCGACTGGAGAAAATGGTTCTAAACACCTATTCTGAAAGTTCTAAAAATAAACGGAAATTTTCTATTAGGATGTCTCCGACACTTGTTTTAGACCTCATTCCCTCGAATACCTTTACAGTTTATTGTCAAACAAAATTTTTTAGAGAGAGCGATAAAAAAAAGGTCAGGGTACAAACGAAATCCGTTGTTAATAAAGAAATCTAGAATTACAAGTTTCTATACTATTCCAGCTATAAAGGTTTCATGACTCTTTCTTAACATCCCAAATAGATTCTTCCTTGAGTCCCCGTACAAACGGATAATAGTCTTTAGATCCTATTAAGGATACTGTAAAAACAAAAGAAATTGTCATCCTATCCGATCAAGTTATAGAAGCAAAATTTTTTTTAAAAACATCGCGTCGGGGGTTTATGTCCTTTCAGACCTTTACCAGTCCACACGATATCTCATTGTCCACTATGTAGTTCGGGAGAACACGTAAAGGACCTGGAAACAGTTTCGAGAAAGGACCGATAGATATAATTACATTTAAAATGTGAACGAACTCACTGAAGACGTCAGGTTTACAAATAAGAGACTAGAAAAGGATTAGAACAATTCTTACACAAAACAAAAAAGGGAGTGTGGTTTCATAAGAAGATGTCGATAGAAAAAGGAAAGAAAGAAAAAAGAAAAGTTAGACTAGAAGGGTAACCATTTTTTGTCTTGTAAACAAATTTTATACTCGAGGGAATTTTTAGGAAAATCCATATTTTCAAGTTTAGAAGTTATATGGATAAAGTTAACACTGAGGTTTGGTGACTCAGAAAAATACTGAATTTTGGTTATGATCCCGAATGGGTACCTGTGCTCTCCTCAGGGAATTCTTTACATTGGGAGAACTCTACGCCTCGGAGAGGTCTCTTTCGACTTCTTTCGTTTCTAGAAGGTACAGAGTCCTCCGTTTCTTTGGAGACAGAGTGTGTTTCGTTCTGTAGATTTTGCTGACGAGAGGAGTCGGTATAGTGATCTTTCCACTATGACCCAACTCTCAAAAGGCGAGTTTGGTTCGGCTCTTCCATCTCCGGTATTTCCGGGGAATACGTGCACCTGTGAGATAATTCTGTCTGACAGGACTCTCAGCCGTACCCACCTGTCTCTTACGACGGACAGTGAAGTACAGAATCCGAGGGACGACCGGTCGACGACTACGTTCGGACTGTCTGTTGGACGTGGGGTGTTCGCCGTCTTCGGTCTCCCTCATAAGAGTGACCACTGTTTCGGTTTAAGAGTCCTATATTTTGTTCTGTTTGCCTCTAAGAGTAGAATACCAAAAAGTAGGAATGCTGTTTACTGTCTCTGTTTCGTTTTGTACTGAGGAAGACCCTTCGATTCCTAGTTATTGGTGTCCACGACTAACGGTTTTGGTTCGAGTGCTCAGTAGTAAATTCTAGATAAAAGGGTTTACAAAAAGAGGACGGCGACACTTAAACCTTTCCTTCCCTGTTCCTTTTCGAAATAGGAGGAGAGAACTGACACGTGAGATTTGTCTTTTGACTTTCTGGCTGTACCATTTTTGAGAATGAAAGACGACCAGACAACAGTTGATAGGGTATAGAGTTGTCGTCAGAGGTCCCTCTCACTTCACAAGGTCGGAAAGTGACAGGGTAGGAGTAGTGATCCTTGACATGTCCTTCTTTGTACACAAAGGGAAATGAGAAATGGTAACAACCGACTCAATGTCTCAAGGGACCACCGAGTCTCCTATTTAGTAGACGGACGGTACGCCCTCTGGGTCCAAGCTAGGGACCCAACCCTTCTAGGGGACCTCTTCCTTTACCGTTGGGTGAGGTCATAAGAACAGACCTCTTCGGGAACCTGTCTCCTCGGCCCGTCCGATGTCAGGTGCCCCAACGTTTCTCAGCCTGTGCTGACTCGCTCAAGTGAAAGTGACATTGTTTTGTCTCTAATTGTTCTCTTTTCCTTTGTTCAAATAATTGTACATGTAGAGTACATATGAACCCGAAGGGACCATCGAGTCTACCATTTCTTAGACGGACGTTACGACCTCTGAGCCCAAGGTAGGTACCCAGTCTTTCTAGAGGGTCTCTTCCTTTACCGTTGGGTGAGGTCATAAGAACGGACTTTTTATGGTACCTGTCAGGTACGCCCGTGTTTCTTAACCTTTACTGACTCACTCATTGTGAAAGTGAAAGAGTACATATGAATACTCTTTACTTCCCTATTCATTGAGTTTCTTCTCCGATCTTAAATCTAAATGTCTAGTAAAATTGGTTTCTTGTCGTATATAAATCTCCCCGTTGATCTTTCTCCTTTTCTTATGATTCGAACTTACTATTTATGTAATCTTTCCCTTTTTTCTATTATAGATCAGTCTAACAACAAAACATCTTGGGAAACCACGACAGAACCCCGACTATTCACAGGTCCCAAAAACCACTAATTAAATACGTGTTTCAATACAAGTCGAAAGTCCTTCTATCCCCCTCCCGTCTCTTGGACAGATCCTAGACGAAAAAGTCGAGTTTTCTTAGGAGTACGGTTTCCCCTTCTAAAACGTTACCGTATAAGACAATAAGAAGACAGCCAAATGACACGTCAAAGGAACGAAATGTTACTGGGAAATTCAAATTGTACCTTTACACTTCTTCCGTATCAGTCTTTCCTCAATCCTTACAACAAGTACACTCCGAATGAATAGTATCATTTTGTAACTAAAGATTTAATTCTTAAATGTTGTCTGTGGTTTTTCTCGTTCATATCCTTAGACACTCGTTGTACCACGACACGATACATGACTAGTCTTGTTGTCCGTCACACAATACAAGAACACTTTTCACATATATTTTATTAAAATTCACTTTTTCTATTTCTGTTGTATGACGTCTGTATATTTTGCTGAATTACATTTATGTACAATTAGTTTCTACCCTCGAGTAAAAGTCAACTCATTTTACAAGTAAGTCCAAAAAAAGAAGTATGAACGAGTTGAAGTATTTTTATCCTCTTTCAAGGACAAGCCCGTTATCCCGATTGAGACTTAGATGGACTCGGTACAGAAGTACGTTACAGTAAAGTAATAAAAGACGTCTAATTAAGAATCCTATAGTCTTATAGAGAGAAGTTTGTATTCTTTCTTTTGACAAGTTCATATACCCGGTTATTTGACGAGGACAAAATGTGTACAGAGTCTCCCACCTCGTTTAGTCACCACACCAAGTGGTGTGGTTTAGTCACACCACTCTCGCTTCACTTTTCTACAACTTACCGTTCAGGTCGAGTGGGACCAGGCAGACCTGTGAACTGAAGAGTCAGTTGTACTTCTGAGAGTAATAAGACCCCAAAGAGAAGGAAAGACAACGACAGGTCCCGTTCCAGAAACTCTCTACACTCGAACGGTCTTGAGACTTCTTTGAGCCTGACCTACTGATATTCCCTCAGTCGGACCGTTTGACGTTCAATTGAGAAGAAGGAGGAAGGTTTGTCAATCGGTGCACACCTTGTCTATGATTATCTCGTACTTATTATCCTTTCCCCGAAACTCACTTACCGAGAAAAGAAAGAACCTCCCAAACATGTAAATCTCACCAATTTTTGTCGTTGAACAAAGAAATCTTAGGCTACGTGGTCCCCTTCCTCACTCCGTATCCTCCAAGTTTAGATATAGTAAAATTCGTATAATCCACGTTGACATGAACAGATCACGGTGATTTAAACGGTCCACTGTGTTCATCCGACCGTTATTTTTATAAAGCCGTGGACACTATATAGACAGTTTACAAACTGAGATCGGTAAAAGTCAAACCTTGAACCCAAGACGTTTGTACTCATTTCATCATAAAAAGAGTGAAAATTGGGGGAATGGTACTACAACTTAAAAATTGTCGTTTCAAAATTTTTTAATGAGACTTGAGAGTTTTGTCCCTGTCACCCTTGGATAAAGGAGAGTTAATTATAGACGTATTCCTAGAGACTTTACGTGGTACTTTACTATAAAATGATAAGACTGAGATCAGATAATCAATTAAAAGTAAAAGAAGGTGTCTTAAGTTCCACGTGTGATTTCTTTTCAATGACACATAAAATCGGGTATAAACAGTTACAGTAGTGACATAAAAAGTCTAACTTAAGTCTGTAAAGGGGTAGTATTAATAAAAACTTACTTACTCGGTTACCGATCTGTCTACCTACCTACTGTATCAGAAAAGATAAGATACTAAGGAAACCTGACCTAAGATTAAACTATGGGTTCAAATGGAGATCCATAATATTCTTTACAATAAAGAGGGTCTTTAAGGAATAAAAAGGATTACTTATAAAAAAATTTATTTTCATAAAAAGGTAATCGAATACATAGACGACTATTACTTGTTTGAGTAAGTTGTTGAGACAACTAAAAAGATAAGAACCGACGTAGAATGGACTCCCTACCCTCGTCCCCTTCTCATTATCCTTACCTTCTTTATCGATAAAATTACAAAAATTTTTATACAACAGAACAAAGTAATCATAATGTACTAAACGATTATTTTCTTAAGAGAATTCCCTTAAGAATTGTAATTCCACAATCTTATAGAGTGTTCATTTTATGTAGAAATTTGAATATTTAATTCAGTATGATTTTATCTTAATCAATTTATTTACAGTTCAATAAAGTACAATTCAGTACAGTACAACGACAAATATTATTTTTTTATATAAAAAAAAGTCCCAACACAAACTGGTTTACCCTTTCGTCAATATTGTGTTTTTACTGTTTGATGTTAGGATTGTCACTTTCGTGACTAATACTCTATAAAGTCTAGTTGTCGTTTACCACCACATTACTACCGATTTGGGGCTTGTGTCAACTGCCGACATACATAAGACGTCGCCATTCTGTTTTATTACAACTCACTGCCGAGTCCAGGGTAGACTAATATGGATATTCTTGTCTCTAAGGTATGTTTACTTTTACAGAACTCCTCAATAGTCCCTGGATCTTTTTAAGGTAGACTTGAAGATCTTGGAGGGATAATAAGAGTTTTAAAGAATTCATTTTTTGATTGCTCGACCATAGTATTTTACAACGACAAACGATTGGATACTCTGAAAGACCTTACTGGACAGTACAATAACATGGACCTGAACAACTACGAACATTTCTTGTTACGGCAAGGAGAATGAATGGACCAAACCCCTCTTCTTCCATTAAACGAATACACCATAAAAAGATTAGACGGGACTAAATAACCTTTTGTTTCCTAATGATTGATTGGTTTCTCCTCCTGATACACACCAGGAAAATTTTTAAAACCAAAATGAAAAATACTAATTTACAAAATTTATATACCTTTTAATCTTTGTAATTATATTATTGGAAGTTATACAAGTAGTACATGACATTGTCAATAATTGTAAACCAGTATAAATAAATAGATACATATATTTGACGATGACGACGACGACGATTCAGCGAAGTCAGTACAGGCTGAAGCACGCTGGGGTATCTGCCGTCGGATGGTCCGAGGGGGCAGGGACCCTAAGAGTTCCGTTCTTGTGACCTCACCCAACGGTAAAGGAAGAGGTTACTTACTTTCACTTTTTACTTTCACTTCAGCGAGTCAACACAGACTAAGGGTCGCTGGGGTACCTGACGTCGGAAGGTCCGAGGAGGCAGGTACCCCAAACGGTCCGTTCTCATGACCTCACCCCACGGTAACGGAAGAGGTCATATATTTGATATATATTGTTTTAAAACCAACAAGAAAGGAGTCGGATTATTTTGTTTCGACTAGCTTGAATTTGAATATTACTTTAAAGATACTTACAACAGAAGTAAAGAATGGTAGAGGAAAAGTCTTAATTACCTTTTACTGTAACGGTTTCGACATCGTACACGTTTCGTCTAACAGTCACTCGTTCCGTAATGTCGTACCATACAAAACCCAAAAAAAGAGGGGATAAGGTCAAGATGACTCTACATTAGCTGTATGTAGTGACATCTTCAAATTTCACATGTCGTTTTACTAAACTGAATGTATGTAGTACTTTAATAACAGTGTCATTCTAATCACTTGTAGATAGTACAATATATCTATGTTTGTTTCTTCATCTTCTTTTTGAAACACACACACTACTTTTCAGAATCCGAAATGAGAGAATTGCTAGAAATATATGTTGTATGTAGTCACAATTAACATAAATAGCGGTGTATGTAATGTAGGGGTCATAAGTAATAGAATATGGATCTTCAAACATTCTTGAAACTGACTGAAGTAGATTAAGGGGTCGGGGTGGGGGAGGGTGATGGGGATGGATACTATTGGTGTGTAACTGGAGAAAAGGATACTAAAACAAACCTACAAACACAAACTTCATATTACCTGAATGTCATACATGCAAGGACAATGTCTCGTACCATACACAATTCGTACTTTCTCCTCTCGACCCCTGAACGGACCGGTAGGTCAACTATTCTGAAACACGAAGTCACGTTCCCCACGACCTATCCCTTGATGTACGGTAATCTACGTCTGTTTTTTTATTCCCCTCCTACCTCTTGACCCCAAAAATCATCACGGAAACCCGTGGATACTCTTCCGTTACCGTGGGGTGAGATCATGAGAACGGACCTTTTAGGGTACCTACCTCCTCGGACCATCCGACGTCAGGTACGATTCCCATCCTGTGCTGACTCACTGAAGAGAAAGTGAAAAGTGAAAGGACGTAACCTCTTCCTTTACCGTTGGGTGAGGTCACAAGAACGGACCTCTTAGGGTCCCCGCCCCCTCGGACCATCCAAATATCGGAGGATGGATTAATGGTCCTTAGATGGAGTTATAACCTCCCCACCTCAGAATTGGTAACCTGGAGGTCCCTTCAGGGTCCACTCTCGACAAAATGGGATGACAATACTCTCTTCGTTTCCTTATATAAGGGTTTCTGGTTTTATACGATGACTCCTGACTTTTAACGTCGAAACAAACACACAAGTCAGTCATTCAGTATAGACTGAGAAACACTGCGGTACCTGACATCGTGTGTCCGAAGGGACAGGAAGTAATAGAGGACCTCATACGAGTTTAAGTACAGGTAACTCAACCACTTCGATAGATACGTAGAGTAGGAGACGGCATGGGAGGAAGAAAACGGAAGTTAGAAAGGGTCGTAGTCCCAGGAAAGGTTACTCAGCCGAGAAGTCCTTTGGACCAGTTTCATAACCTTGAAGTCGAAGTCGTAGTCAGGAAGGTTACTTATAAGTCCTAACTAAGGGAAATCTTAACTGACCAAACTAAAGGAACGACAGTTTCCCTGACAGTTCTCAGAAGAGGTCGTGGTGATAAGTTTTCGTAGTCAAGAGTCCGTGAGTCGAAGAAATACCAGGTCTACAGTGTAGACATGGACTGATGACCTTTTTGGTATCGAAACTGATATCGTTGGAAACACCAGTTTCACTACAGAAACCAAAACTTATGTGATAGATCCGAACGGTGTCGAAAGGAACGTTTCTCGTTCACAGAATTAAAGTACCGACGTCAGTGGTTGGTGTCACTAAAACCTCATGTTCTTTTATTTTAGACAGTGACGAAGGTGAAAAAGGGGGAAGATAAACGGTACTTCACTATCCTGGTCTACGGTACTAGAATCAAAAAACTTACGACTCAAAATTGGTCGAAAAGGTGAGAGAAGAAAGTGTGAGTAGTTCTCCGAGAAATCGGGGAGAAGTGAAAGACGGTAATCTCACCATAGTAAACGTGTAGACTCCAACAACTATAAAGAGAACCGTTACAACTAAGGTCGGACACTAAGTAGGTCGGGTCCTAAAACGTATTATATGAGACGTATATTCAATTTATTTGTCCTACTGTTATGTATCGGAACAGTATGACTAAAGGGTTAAAACTTGGTTACTCAACAAGGTACATTCAAAGACTGACAACAAAGAAATGGGTATATGTACAAAGAGTCGTCTGTCCGTTCCACTAGAACATAGGGGTAGAGAAATTCTTAAAAGGTGTCAAACAACACCAGGTATCGTGTCAAACGAACGTATAGGTATGTTCCGAATTCGCATCAGATATTTCGTCTTCATCTACAAAAGATTATTTAAGAGAACGAAAAGGATACCAGGTTTCCTACAACCGTTAAACTAGCGACCAAGGAAACGGAAAAGATTTAGGTTGAACATGTAGACCTTCAAAAGCCAAGTACATGACGACTTCGGATCGAACTTCCTGAGACTCGTATTGGAATGATCGTACCCTTTACACGATACACTTTACACCTTCCTCGTGTTAACATACTATAAAACTTGTAAGAAACCGTGACAGGATGAAACCTTAATCTTACTTTTGACTAGAAAAACTCAGGACACGGGTGAGGACTCAAAAGGTTTAAACGACTGTATAACTCAGTCGTGAAATTCTCGTAATAAGAAATCTAAATACGACTTGTTACATAATATATCTTTGTCAGATAAAATTGACTTAGTTTTAGAATAAGACAATAAGGAGTCAAATAAAATCCCCTAAAGATCTCCAAAATTTTAAGAGAGAGAAGATAGTTAATGAACAGTATAGAACTTTAATAAAACCTTAATTCATTTACACCTTACGTGAGACGTAAACACAACACCTGATGTGTCCTGAGTTGTAGACACAAGTCATAAGACACGAGATCACTTCCGAACTACCTCTACACTTCAGGAACCATATGTATAGAGGTCAATTATTGATCACTATCAACTTTGACAGATATCGGAGATAAAGTACATAACTATTCGATAAAGCAAGACGGTTTCTTAAACTTACAAATAATGTCATAGTGATACAAATTCAGAATAATTATATACAAAGTAGAAAGAGGTGTCCCACCGTACCTTTTCAGTGACAGCTCTGGTACTTCAGTCGTCAATACGATTCCCAACGCGGGACATTGACACCTCAATAGTAAGAAGTCGAGTAAAACAGAGAAAAAGTGTAATTCCTTCATTATCAACTCACTTTCCAATATGGTGGTCAGGAAGTTTGTTTATTGTAAAAATGTCTTCGTCCTCGTATACCAGGAAGAAGATTCTTCGAATTATAAATGGACTATACAATTGACAAACAATTATTCGGATGTTATAATAAGTCACACGATTGTCTTGATTACAACCATTTATAAACAGATTTGAGAATTAATAGTTTATATAGAGGTCATATAAGTTAAGAATTAGTTTCTTTCTAGTGAATATGTAGAACGACTAGTTCTTCCTTATATTTCTCCCTAATCCACTGGAGAAAGAAAAGGAATTAAAATAATAGTATCTAAATACGTAATACTGATTTAAGTCTACTCTAACGGTCATAACTTTATTAACGATTAATTGGTATCTATGCTTTACTACGTAGACATTTTTTATGTCTGTAAAAGTAGTTTTCGGAACGTTAAGTATGGAACAGACAGAAACAAATCTCAATAAATCACAGATACTTCTTATGTATACATATATAAACCCTTTTTTACTATGAATTATAAATGTTGTAGAAATAGATATGGGTTTATCTACCTATAACGACCTCTTTTTAGGTATTCGTATAACTGTCAAGAATATTAAAAAAAAAAACCGACTCGACTAGTCGAACACCCTAGAATCAAGGGGTTGGTCCCTAACTTGGGTATGGGAGTTGTCACTTTCTAGTTTCAGGATTGGTGTTCTAAGGGTCCCTTAAGGAAAGTCAAAATTAAATATTTGTATTTGGAGTTTACCCATGACTTCTGACAGACCACAAGAATCAGTGAAGAGACGTTAGGACACAACTACGCCGGTGAGAGGTTTTACTGACAGTGATAAATGAACGGAGAAAAGTTTATCAATGATCGGAAGGTGTGAGACGAAAGTCATCTACTGGACCGAAGAGTGTAATGTGACTGTCTTCTCTTCGTTGCGTATGTTTTGAGAGGGGAGGAGTCGTGGTATTGTCTCGAGTACAGAGAGGGACCCGGGTGTGAGGGAAGGAAGGGGCAATAGTGACCCTACTTCCCGGAAGGAGGACGGTTGCCGTCACAGAGGCGTACGACAGAAGTAGTGTCGGGAGAGGGATGAGGTCAAATCCGACTCCTAAAGGACTAGGACTCAAAGAGGGAGTAACGACCTAGTAGAGGTAGTGACATGTTTGACGAGACCATTAGAAGGTAGAATCTTTCTTGAGAGGTACCTGAGATATATTGGGAGGTTGATGTTGTTGTAAAAACCGAGGAAAGACATGTCGGTGTGAAGACCCTACTGTACAGATATAAGTGGGTGAGGTAGAGGTTGGAGGGAAAGAGAAAAGGAGAGAAGAATTAGGCTGACGAGAGGAGTGAGTCGACTTTGGCGGAGGTTGTACTGAGGAGGGTCCTACGTGACCCCGGTCAAGATCACTAGTGGACCAAAGACAAGTACGATGAACTAGAGAGTCTTCGTAAACTGTCTGACTTGGTTAACGATGTAGATCTTTTAAAAAAGAAGGAGTCGAAGAGGAGGAAATATAGGAGAGTAACTACTAAAGAAGAATTGAGAAGAACCGACGGACAAAGAGACTACAAATGAAGATTAACACCCTCATAGGATTCTGAGTTCGGACATTGGCAAATTATCTGTACAAAATAAATCAGTAACTAAACAGAGAAGGACGACTTTACATTGAAAGTATTCTTATCTCAGGAAGGGGGAGAAGTTCTGTAACTTTATTAGAGTTAAAAGGGGGATTAAACGTTCATGTTATGTCGGAAAACTCTTATGTGACTGTTGTGCCACAGGTCACCGAGACTTAGGTAGTCACACATTAAGGATGTATTGGAGTTTTGTAGTAGGTTTAGTCCTTCACTTGTGACTGTTTAATCCTGGTGGATTCGATACCAAAAAGGTCACCAGTACATACCTACACTCTCAACCTAATACTCCTTTCGACTCACGGTTTCTTAACTACGAAAACTTGACGCCACAACCTCTTCTGAGAACTCTCAGGGAACCTGAAGTTCCTGTAGGTTGGTCAGGTAGGATTTCCTCTAGTCAGGACCCACAAGTAACCTTTCTGACTACGACTTCGACTTTGAGGTTATGAAACCGGTGGAATACACTTCTCGACTGAGTAAACTTTTCTGGGACTACGACCCTCCCTAACCCCCGTCCTCCTCTTCCCCTGCTGTCTCCTACTCTACCGACCTACCGTAGTGACTGAGTTACCTGCACTCAATCTCACTTGAGACCCTCAACCACTACCTGTCCCTCCGGACTGTACGACGTTAAGTACCCCAGAGTTTCTTAACCTGTGTTGACTCGCTGATTTGACTTTCACTTAGTAGTCTAGGATACGTTAAAGTAGTTAACAGGGTAATCGGGAAGAATTAATTTTACAGATTAAGACTAAGTGTACAATATAAACAAACAGTACAAAAAGTCAAAGGACGTAAGATCTAGTGAAAAGTGGGAAAGGAACTGAAAATACCGAAATTGTGAAAACTTCTGGAGTTGGTCGATACCGCACTTTACCAGATTCTAAAAAGACTATTAGAGACCCAATCTAATCAATACGTAGAAACCGTTCCTATGGTATCTTCATTACGACACGAGTAGAGCAACGTGGGAAAGTCCACTGTAAGTCAAAACTTTGTAAAATAATGACTACTACAAGAGTAATTAGTAAACTAATTCCACTACAGACGTTTAGTAGAGGTAACACTCCATAAACCCTCTCTTACTCCATGAAACTCTTCAAAAGAAGGAATAGTTTTACAGTTAAATGTAAAAATGAATAGTATAGTCATACGTGAGGACCGAAGGATGTAATGAGGTGAATAATACATAGTATTAGGTACCGATAGTAAATAAAACTACAAGTGTAACAGGGACTAAACCGGTCCTCTCGGAGACGTTCGATCGAAGATACAGTGAAACCGAACAGGGGTAGTGAGAAACTCCTGAAAAAACCAAAAACCACATTCTACAAGATTACGAGTGGAAGAAAAGGACGAAGTCGGACTTTAGGCACTAAAGAGAGTACTTGGGAATAAAATTTTTTGTCGATATCCGTCATCTCAGTGACAAAGGTCCGAGGTAGTTACCAGTCTCGATCTCCTACATCCATAAATGTAATAAAAATAGATAAATTTAACTTAAGTATATCGTAGAGGTTATAGTTAGAGTGTGGTGTTCCAGTTAAGATTAAAAAAGGAAAAAGTCCAACCATTGAGGGAACATACTGTCACTCTTTGGCCCGCGGGTAACAGGAATTAAAGGAATTCTACGTGACACTCGTGTATGTATATAAAATAGATAAACGGACAAACGTTGGTAAGAAGGTTGTGACCACGTGGTACCTCAACTACGACAGGTGAGTCCGAAACTATGGGGAGTGACACAGTGGGGAAGAAGGTTTAGACCTGTAGAAAAAGTGACACAATGTAGAGACTGTGTGGTAGACCCGGTGACAGGAATGTCCTTTATCCCGTCTTGAGGAAATGTGAACAAACGTGGGTATAGGGTTTATAGACCTTGACACGGATATTGTACTACTTGTTATTTATAGTCAACTAAATTTCTTAGAGACTTTAATTAACCGTATAAGGGGGTGGGTCCCTTAAGACTCTCAAAAGAATGAAATGTCAGGGTGTACTAAGGTCGTATCGTCGGAGATCTCGAGGTTCCCAGTCCGAAGTTCGGATGTACTGGTCGGTATCCCCTTTCGACCCCCCTCTCCCCCCAGGTTCTAAGACCCTAGTAAAACTATACTTAGTTGTCCTTTCTTATACCAAAATAAGTATATTTCTATAGTTTGCCACATACCTCTTACTCAGTTCCATCCCCTCTCTCTGAACTTCTCACAGTCAAGTCTACGTCTCTGTCCTATATCGATTCTTCGTGGTCCTGACTAGGTATTGTTACTGACTAACTCCTTTGTTGGTCTCTCATCGTTGTCAACCGGATTCTCCCTTTCGTTACGAATAACGTCTAGAAGGAACAAAAAAAAAAAAAGTGTAGTATAGAATGAATAAGGACAATAAAATTATGTTAGTTCGAGGGTTTGGTTTTTAACTGGGAATAAGACTCTTACTTCATTTTTAGTTATAGTTCCAAAGGAGTAAAAATCAGGTCAAGTCAAGTCAACGAATCAGTACAGGTTGAGAAACACTGAGGTAATTAGCGTCGTGCGGCCCGGAGGGACAGGTAGTGGTTGAGGGCCTCAAGTGGGTTTGGGCACAGGTAACTCAGTCACTACGGTAGGTTGGTAGAGTAGGAGACAGCAGGAGAAGAGGAGGATGGGAGTTAGAAAGGATCGTAGTCCCAGAAAAGTTTACTCAGTCGAGAAGCGTAGTCCACCGGTTTTATAACCTCAAAGTCGAAATTGTAGTCAGGATGGTTACTTATGAGTCCTGACTAAAGGAAATCCTACCTGACCAACCTGGAGGAACGTCAGGTTCCCTGAGAGTTCTCAGAAGAGGTTGTGGTGTCAAGTTTTCGTAGTTAAGAAGCCACGAGTCGGAAGAAGTGTCAGGTCGAGAGAGTAGGCATGTACTGGTGACCTTTTTGGTATCGGAACTGATCTGCCTGGAAACAACTGTTTCATTGCAAAGACGAAAAGTTATACGATAGATCCAACCAGCTTTTAAAACCTCGGGGGGGGTTTTATTTCAGACTGTGACAAAGGTGACAAAGGGGTAGATAAGCGGTACTTCACTACCCTGGTCTACGGTACTAGAAGTAAAAGACTTACAACTCGAAATTCGGTTGAAAAAGTGAGAGGAGAAAGTGAAAGTAGTTCTCTGAGAAATCAAGAAGTGAAAGACGGTATTCCCACCAAAGTAGATATATAGACTCCAATAACTATAAAGAGGGTCGTTAGAACTAAGGTCGGACACGAAGGAGGTCGGGTCTCAAAGAGTACTACATGAGACGTATATTCAATTTATTCGTCCCACTGTTATATATCAGAACTGCATGAGGAAAAGGATAAACCTTGGTCAGACAACAAGGTACAGGTCAAGATTGACAACAAAGGACCGGACGTATGTCCGAAGAGTTCTTCGTCCAGTCCACCAGACCATAAGGATAGAGAAAGTCCTAAAAGGTGTCAAATAACACTAGGTGTGTCAGTTTCCGAAGTCGTATCAGTTATTTCGTCTTTATCTACAAAAAGACCTTGAGAGAACCAAAAAACTGTTAGGTCGTAAACTTTCTTTGAGTTAAGGTTACAACGAATCAAAGTGGAGTCCTATCCTAAACTTTACGGCTCACTATAAGGTCTACCATTGACCTGAGAAGGCCATCGTGATTAATATTAACTCGGGACTCGTGTAGAGAACGTGAATGTCAATCGTCTGAATAAAATTTTCATAAAAGGCTCTTTAACGATTTCCCTTAATACTTTTCAATATTAGTACTCATTGATTACAGTAAGTGTCTATGTAAAAAAATCAATATACGTACAGATAATACGTTTAATATAGAATTTAGTAAAAAAAATTAACAACAAAAAGTCAGTGATTCAGTATAGACTGAGAAACACTGGGGTACCAGACTTTGATTGGGTTAAAATATTTAGATTCAGATTTATAATATAATATATTTTATTTTTTATTAAAAACTTTGTTTTGTCGACGTTGTTGTCATTGTTTATTTATCTGTGGACTTAAGGTAATAAACTTCTCCCCTCTCCCACCAATCCTCTTTTTATCGACTTCATACCGTCTGTGGTAGTCTTATAACATTTCATTAACAAGAGGTAAATTTATTTGATAATTTAATAGTTTTCTTTTCTTTACTCCGGGACCTTTGAAGTAAGTGGTTATTAAAAAGAAAAAAAAAACCGTTACGAAACAACGTAAAGTCTAGAATCAATGGACTGGTCTCTGGGTCCCGTCACCTTCGTGTTTCAGGATTAGTGACCCGACGGTCTGTTAAGGGTGTGATCTTAAAGATTAGTATATTGTATCAATGAAAACAACAAAGAGTCCTTAAGAATTAACGACTGAAAGGGGGAGGGATATAAATAAAGATCTTTATCTTACCCTAGAAATTTTTAACTTTAAGGAGATATAACAACATTTAAAATTTCTTCAGTGTGACACTATACTTACGAAGTGAAAAGGTTCAATCCTGGAATATTGAGGTCGGGTCTACGAAAAAAAAAAATTCTACTTTCCTGGGTCGACCTGGTGGTCTGTATACCTGAACCCTAAAGTTTGTGTTGTATAATTTTCAACCTGAATAGTATAGGATACGATAGGAGGAGATTCAAATAAGTGACAGGTTATAAAGGGTATTGACGGACGGTCGTTGAGGTTTTAATTCGAACGAAAGGGGGAGACGGAACATGGAGAGGTAGTTTCGTTAGTTTTTCACGAGGACCAAGACTAGGAAACTATAGACAGAATAGATAGGGGAAAAGAGACATGTAGGACGGACGAAGATAGAACTAGAAAGTAATAAAGAGAACATCTAATATTGTCCTCAAAGAATTTCTTAATAAACGTTAGGTGTCAGGAGGATTCTCTGGTACTTAACTTGTTTTATAATTTATAAAAACAGGTAAAATACCTGACTACTACGTGTTAAGATATATAAAAGTAAACATTTATTTTGTTTCGTAATACAGTAGACGTTTGTCACTCTCAAAATGAAGAAAAGGTTAAACCTAAGGAAAATAAAGACAAAGACGAGACTAACGACACCGGTTTTGAAGGTCTTGATACAACTTATCATCGCCACTTTCACCCGTGGGAACAGAACAAGAACTGAAATCCCCTTTACGAAAGTTAAAAAGTGGTAACTCCTATTACAAACGATACCCAAACAGTATATATCGAAAGTAATTCAACTCCATACAAGGAAGATAAGGACGAAAGACCTCCAAAAAAAAAAAAAAAATTTAGTATTTACCTACAACTTAAAACAGTTTCCGAAAGAAACGTGGATAACTCTATTAGTATACCGAAAATAAAAAGTTAAACAATTACACCACTTAATGTAACTAACTAAACGCCTATAACTTCTTAGGAACGTAGGGACCCTATTTCGGGTAAACCAGTACCACACACTAGAAAAATGACACAACAATCTAAGACTAACGATCTTAAAACAATTCCTCAAAACGTAGATACAAGTAGTCACTATAACCGACATCAAAAGAAAAAGACACCGTAGAAACCATAATCCCACTACCACCGGAGTATCTTACTGAAACCTTCAAATGGAAGGAGACGTTAAAAGACCTTCTCAAACTCATCCTATCCACAATCGAGAAGAGATTTAAAAACCATCTTAAGTCGACACTTGGCAGACCTGGACCCGAAAACAAATGACCTTCTAAAGACTAATGTCAAAGTTAAAGACAAGAACACTACCCGGACAATTTTAAAAGATAAAGAAGGACCAAGTCAAAACCTTTCAAGATGAAAAGATTCTTAAAAAGGTAAAGAAGGTGCAACAGGTAAAATAACCGTATATTAACGACTATCATCAGAGAATACTAGGAAACATAAAGACACAACAGACAATACTAGAGAGGTAAAAGTAAAGATTAAAATAACTAAACTAAAAAGAGGGAAACAAAGAACTACTCAGACCGATTACCGAACAGTTAAAATAAATAGGAAAGTTTCTTGGTCGAAAACCGAAACAACTAAAAACGATACCAGAGAAAACTAAGAAAACGTAAATAAAGACGGGATTAAAAATTCTATAGAAAGGAAGATGATTGGGACCTAGGAGATGTATCTTTGGGATTTCTGAGGTGTTCTTTTAATGATCTCGATTAGTTACTTATGTCATTTCAACGTCCTATATTTTAGTTGTGTGTCTTTAGCGAACGTAAGGATATGTGATTATTACTCTTTCATCTTTTTCTTTAATTCCTTTGTTAAGGTAAGTGGTAACGTTGCTTTTCTTATTTTATGAATCCTTATATAGATGGATTTCTTTGATTTCTGGATATATATCTTTTGATATTTTGTGGTTACTTTCTTTAGTTTCTCCTGTGATTATCTACCCCTTTATATGGTACAAGTACCTAGTCTTCTTAGTTATATCACTTTTACTCATATGATGGGTTTCGTTAAATGTTTAAGTTACGTTNTTTCGTTAGATGTTTAAGTTACGTTAGGGATAGTTCGATGGTCGCCATAAAAAGTGTCTTGATCTTGTTTAGTAAAGTGTTAAACATACCTTTATGTTTTTTGGGGGTTATCGGTTTCGTTAGAACTCTTTCTTCTTACCTTGACCTCCTTAGTTGGACGGACTGAAGTCCGAGATGATGTTTCGGTGTCAGTAGTTCTGTCATACCATGACCGTGTTTCTGTCTTTATATCTAGTTACCTTGTTTTATCTTTCGGGTCTCTATTTAGGTGTGTGGATACCTTTGGAATAGAAACTGTTTCATCCGTTCTTATATGTTACCTCTTTACTGTTAGAAAAATTGTTCACCACGACCCTTTTGACCAGTTGATGAACATTTTCTTACTTTGATCTTGTGAAAGATTGTGGTATGTGTTTTTATTTGAGTTTTACCTAATTTCTAGATTTGCATTCTGGTCTTTGATATTTTGAGGATCTCCTCTTGTATCCGTTTTGCGAGAGACTGTATTTAGTGTCGTTCTAGGAGATACTGGGTGGAGGGTCTTATGACCTTTATTTTCGTTTTTATTTGTTTGCCCTAGATTAATTTGAATTTTCGAAGACGTGTTGTTTCCTTTTATATTCGTTCCACTTTTCTGTCGGAAGACTTACCCTCTTTTATTATCGTTTACTTCCTTACCTGTTTGTTGATTAGAGTTTTTATATGTTCGTTGAATACGTCGAGTTAAGGTCTTTTTATTTGCTGGGTTAATTTTTTACCCGGTTTCTTGATTTGTCTGTAAAGAGGTTTCTTCTGTATACCTACCGATTGTTTGTGTACTTTTCTACGAGTTGTAGTGAGTAATAGTCTCTTTATGTTTAGTTATGGTGTTGTACCATGGTAAAGTGTGGTCAGTCTTACCGACACTAGGTTTTCAGATGTTCGTTATTTACGACCTCTCCCACACCTCTTTTCTCTTGGGAGAATGTGACAACCACCCTTACGTATGATCATGTCGGTGATACCTCTTGTCACACCTCTAAGGAATTTTTTAACCTTTATCTTGACGGAATACTGGGTCTTAAGGGTGACGACCCGTATGTGTGACTCCTTTGGTCTTAACTTTCTCTGTGCACATGGGGTCATAAGTGACGTTGTGACAAATATTATCGGTCCTGCACCTTTATTGGATCTACAGGTAGTCGTCTGGTTACCTATTCTTTCGACACCATGTATATGTGTTACCTCATAATGAGTCAGTAATTTTTCTTATATAAACTTAGCCAAGATTACTCCACCTACTTTGACCTCGGATAATATACTTCACTTCATTCGGTCTTTCTTTTTATGGTTATGTCATATGATTGTATATATATATATATATACCTTAAATCTTTCTACCATTACTATTGGGACATACGTTCTATCGTTTTCTCTGAGTCTACATATCTTGTCTGAAAACCTAAGACACCCTCTCCCTCTCCCACCCTACTAAACCCTCCTACCGTAACTTTGTACATATGATAGTACATTCTTTGGTTAGCGGTCAGATCCAAGCTACGTCCTATGTCCTACTAACCCAGACCACGTGACCCTACTGGGTCTCTCTACTATGTCCCTCCCAACACCCTCCCCCCAAGTCCTAACCCTTGAGTACATGTACACACCGCCTAAGTACAGTTATATACCGTTTTGGTTATGTCATAACATTTCATTTTTTTATTTTATTTTATTTTTTGTTTCGTAATTAATAATTATTGGTTAATTTACCCAATAATTCCTAACGGTTATAAATCATAATTTTTTTATTTTACTCGTATAATTATCCTAAATGACTAATTTTATGTAGGGTGTTTCTTCAGACCAACTTACAATACAATAACATGTAGTATCAACTTTAATGGGAATAAAAGTCTTATCTTCGGAAGTAAAGGCACAGTATCAAAATTCAAGGACGAAAAAACGAAAAATTGATTTTAAAGGGTATTTACATCGAAAGTAGTGTCACGAAATCCAAATATCTATGGAAATTTCTGTATAGACGTAAAAATAAGGTTATGATCGGTAAGTGTTGGGATTACTATTTCATCCATATATATATATTAGGGTAATTCAGAACCAAATGTTTTTTACTGTGAAGTAAGATACTGAGTCTTAAAAAAAAGAGTCCTTTCACCGTTGTCACCCATTTTATAGAATACCCCAGTAAAGAAGGGGGACGTTTCATCTGATGTTAGTTTTCTTAGACTTCTAATACCAGAAATAATGGTAGGACCGAAATTGAAGACGGAAAAAAGAGGTTTGTGTATGTATAATAGTGACATCAGACCTGATAGTTCTTCTCTAGAAAAAACGTGTGTTTTATCTTAACAAAGTATAGAGAACGAGTCCTATAAAGTCAAAGTTGTAATGGAAGTTGTTACTAATAATCGTATAAAATCTACGAAAAGGAAATTCTTATTCACTTTTTATTAATTTCGAAGAAAGAAGACTCCTTTTACATGTCGAGTTCTCCAAAACGTTGTGGGGACTTCGGGTAGGTGTCTAGAAGATCCTTAGGGAGTGGGTCGGATATGTTAAACGTTTAACTAAGAGGAAACTTATCATGTTTTCTAGAAAACGGATGGATTGGTTTGAGAATTGAAAGAGAGGGGTGAAGTTTTCCTTAAAAGTATCGTATAATATAAGAGAGAATATGGAGAAAAATTTTTATGAAAATTAAAATCTTATCAAACTCTAAATGTCTTGCGTACATTCTTAATTTCTAAAATTTTAAATTTTTTTTTTAATTTTTTTTTTATTTCATATACCCTCCTACACGTTTTTTATTTATTTATTTCTCGATATTTATTTCAAGGATACTATCACGTATAACGAAGACATAAGTGGTTTGGGTGAAAGAAGATAATAATTGTAAAATGGAGTCACATCATGTAAATAGTGTTAATTACTTTTTTACACCACCAAATCATCAATTTAGTACAGACTGGGAACACTGGGGTACCAGATATCGGGTGGTCCGAGGAAATAGGTACTCTAAAGAGTTCTTTCTTATGACCTCACCTAACGGTAAAGGAAGAGGTCCCCTAGAAGGACTCGGTCCCTAACTTGGGACCAGAGGAAGAAATGACCGACTCGGTGGTCCCTTCGGGGTTACTTGGTTATAGTCTCACAATAATGATTTATTTCAAGTATGAAAAAAAGTCTGAAGGAATCCAAAATACTTTAATGGAAAAAGATTCTAGGAGAGGTCTCGTGGTGTAATGCAAATCAACGATACAAGAAAACCGAGGAGAATCGAGATTATCAGAGAGTCTGAAAGGAACAAAAAACTACTGGTACTGTCAAAACTCCCTGTGTCTAGTCTATAAACCATTTTACTACCAATGGACCCTAAACAGACTGTAAAAAAAGAGTACTAATCAGTTCCTATTACACAAACCTCTTCCTTCTGGTGTTTATAGTAAAAGTAGTATACCATAGATCCTATGGAGGGTAGTTTTATTGGATAATGACAACTATAATTGAACGTAGGTGACGACTTCATAACAAACAGTCCAAAGAGACGACATTTTAATAAGGAAATAGGAGGAAAGGTATCCCATAAGAACCTTTCCCTAAGTGATACGTGTCGGGTGTGATTTCTCGCCCCTCAATATGAGATAAAAGAACTCCCGTCTCATAGGAACATTCAAAGAACCTTATGAAAACGTACCCTCTAAACAGGTAAGAAGAAAGGGAAACAAAAATTTTAACAAAATGGAGGTAGTTTCACTACTTTATTGTTTTGTAAGGGGTTCAAAGATACTCATTTGTGTGTTACATGAAGAGTAAGTAGAGAGTTACAGGTCGTACCAAGGTGTACACCGAGACGAGGTCTGTCAGTGTGTCCGTGAGTTCGACTGTTCTCCAAAATGGTTGTCCACCGATATGGAAGACTGTGTGTGTTGAAGTAGTCAACGGTTCCATCCATCTTTCGTGACCTCACAAAAGTGATCGTTAATTTACAAAAGTGAAAATTTCACTGGACATAGTAAAGATGGGTATCGAGTAACCGGTCTTAATGTATCGAGAAACATTTAAGTTCTCTTATTCCTTCATATTAGGAGGGGACACGGACTTTCCTCTCTCTTGGTCTGGACCTTCCAAGGATAGTGTTTAGACGATGGGGTTGATAGGTGGATTGTTTTAGGAGAAGAAGGAGGTCAAGAGTAAATAGAATTTACGACACTTCCGAAGTAACAGAGAAGACGCGTCTAAAGTCTAGGGGGAGAAACGAGGTAGTCAGGAAACTCGTCTGTTTGTCATTTGTCGATAACACTCACTCACAATCAACGGGTTAGTACAGACTCGGAAACGTTGGAGTATCAGAATCGGGTGGTCTAAGACGACAGGTACCCTAATAGGGTCATTCTTATGACCTCGCCCAACGGTAACATTAACAACTAAACGTCTCTTTTTGTTAATACGGAAAAGTGGAACCATAGGAGTCGAAATTATGTCATGGAGAATGGATCTTTTATAAGTTAGTTGAAGATAATAAATAGTTTAATTGTTGACCTCCTTTAGGATTTAAGTATTGGTTTACAATGTATCCTTGAAAAAGGGATTATTTTAATAAGTACGTATTTAAGAACTGTCAACTTCATATTTTAATAAAAGGAAATGATTGAAGTTGCAACTTAGTATGGAAGTTTCTAAAATGTATATAACCGGACTCATTAGGACATAGAGTTTGTATACCAGAACAAAGATTAAATAAAGTCTCTGGATTCAATTGGGAAATAAATTTTTTACTAAGACAGAAATTTTAAAATCCAAACAACCACGTGAATTAGCGAGTCAGTACAAACTGAGACGTTAGGGTACCTGACGTCGGGTGGTCCGAGGAGAACAGGTACCTTAAAAAGTCGTTCTTATAGTCTCACCCAACGGTAAAAGGAGGAGGTCCCCTAGACGGTCTGGGTCCCTAACTTGGGTTCCAGAGAACGTAATCGACCGTCTCGGAAATGGTTATCGTGGTAGACTCTTCGGGGGTTTCATTTACCAGAGTAAGGATTAAAGAAAGTCTTTAGACTCAATTGAAATAGATTTTTCACTAAGACAGAAATTTTAAGATCCAATAGAAAACATTAACGAAAGGGTACAACCTCTTCGTGTAGGAAGACATCAAATACACGATACGCACACGAATCAACGAGTTAGTACAGACTGAGAAACGCTGGGATGCCTGATGTCGGATGGTCCGAGGAGACAGGTTCCCTAAGAGGTCCGGTCTTATGACCTCACCCAACGGTACGGGAGGAGGTCCTCTAGAAGGGTTGGGTCCCTAGCTTAGTTCCAGAGGGTTAAACGTCCGTGTAAGAAATGGTAGACTCGGTGGTCCCTTCGACACCGACATCAAACACCAACTATAAACAAACATTCGAACGTAATGAAGGGACGTAGTAAACATTATAGTTTTGTGATAAAATTGTGTCCACCAGTTCTCTCCTCACATTGTGGGATTAACATCCACCTCATATAAATATATGTCCCTTAAATGGTTAAAACAACTTACAGATGTGATATGCATACTCACAGTAAGAAAGACTCTTTCGTCTCCTCTTCGGAATTCCCTCGTATTCTGGAGTTCATCGAGTAGTACTACTCATATTCCTGTACTGTTGTTTGGAGTCCTATCTGTTATTTCAGTATCCACTGTACACTAACTGTATACACACAATATTTCCGGCTCAGGAGACTCAAGTTGCAACCGTACGAGACCTACTTCTCACCCAACCTCCCATCTCTTTGGCCTCCCTTCTTCTGACGAATCTTTCGGTTCAGTCATCAGGGTAGTACTTTAAGTTTAGGATTGGTCTAAAGTGTGCGACTGATGTGTCTCCTATAAATTGAACGACGCCTAAATTGAAAATGTATTCCTTCTATAAAATTCACGTAAGTGAGTCAGTACAGGTTGAAAAACACTGGGGTACCCAACATCGGGAAGTTCGAGCAGACAGGTACCTTAGGAGGTCCGTTCTGATGACCTCACCCAACGGTAAAGGAAGAGATCCAAAGATATGAATCCGAATAAAATAAGGGTAATAAAAAGTCTTTTTAATCATCAGTACGTACATACATATTCACTCAAACACATTTGAAAGGACAATCTTCTATCATATGAATACTCCTTTGAATTTTCATGGAATTGAAGGGTCTACAACTTTGTAGGTAAATATAAAAAATTCGTCCAAATTCAAATGGTAAAATATAAGTGTACTATAAAGACTAAATGAATTAACGAGAAATTGACTTTTAGGAAAACGTCACCCTCCCTTCGAGTTCTCCCTCCCCTAAATACATTTGAATATCGACTAAATGTGACAATGTGTCGTCTTTGGCTACGTTATGACAATTCGTTAATAGGAGACTAATTTTCGTTTAGAATTTTATCTTTTAGAATAACTTAGTCATCAGTTCCTTTGATAAAAGGTTTTATTTAGTCATTCCGTGACTATGATCGGGAGTAGTAGAAACCCCAGTTTAGTACAATCTGAGACACTTTTACCACGGTACAAACACTCAAGTCGAAGATAAACTGACTCAACCTTTGTCTGGTGAGGGTACGGTCGTTGGTCGATGGAGTGTCTCCATACTATAACCGAACTCCACTCCCCAACCCCACTCTTTTACTTAAAATTTTTTAGAATTTGTTGAACCTCACAAAGTAGAAGTTAAGTTACACATGTCTATTTAACAACAATTATTCTTCGACTCATGTAATAGAATAAACCAAGGATTCCCATCGTTATTTTACAAACAACTCTCTCTCTTTTTTATATTTATTGGGTTCATGTACTGGAATAAACGTTGTTAAAGAAGAGAGAATAGGGTTGTAAAACACTACAACGACGACGATGACGACGACGGTTCAGCGAAGTCAGCACAGGTTGAGACACGCTGGGGTATCTGCCGTCGGTGGTCCGACGGGACAGGGACCCTAAGAGGTCCGTTCTTGTGACCTCCCCCATCGGTAAAAGAAGAAGTCAAAAAAACACTACAATGATCTCGATTTAATGTCTAACTTTGGTATCGAAAGATCAAGTTCTTTCTTTGACTTACTGATACGTCGTTTATTTTTCTAGTTTGGATTAGAATATAGTTTTTCATTACGAATTGTCTCTTTGTTTTAGCCTTAAGAGAAGACCTTTCTCCTTTGATTTTACCCTTGTAAAACAAGAGAAACATTTGTTCTAATACGAAATAGTGGACAAACTTTTTAATGAAAAGTCACTACTTACGGGTTAACAATACACTTAACTCTTTCCTAAAAACTTGGACTGGACATACCCTTCCCTTTATAAACGAGTATTACACTTTTCCTCTTCACTCTAGGTCGGATTCAAGGTTAACATAACTGGTACTTGGAAATTTCTATTATCTTTATTATCCTGTTTCTTTCATACGTGTTTCTTTAGTTCTAAAGGAGTCAATAGTCAACACGTGTGAAATTCTTAAAACAATAACTTTATCAGAGATTAACAAAACACCGTAAGGACTACACCCTAGTTAGAGAATTTATTTTCAGTGTGAAATTTTTATTTATGTATTTTACCCAAACATGTTGACATAGTCCTTGATTTGCACCATCTATTTCCTCAATGTCGTACAATCCCCCACTCTTAACGTATCGCTATCTTAAGGAAGGGAAAGTGAAGTTGAAGTTTCATTACACCATTTGACTTCTCTGGTAACTCTACTAGACTTAGATTTAGGGTCGAGATGGTGATAGATACAGAAACCCGTCCACTGAAAAGAAGAGACCCTGTGTATATAAAATTAAACATTTCACCTGCATTATGAATGTAAATTCTGTGACCATACTTAATACAACAACAACAAGTAAGTTATTCAGTACATAAGAGACACCGGGGATCCTGATATCTTGTGATCCGAGGAGGCAGGAGGTGATATAGGGGTTCAAAAAAGTCTAACTAAGGCAAGTCACCATTGTGATAGATTGGTAGAGTAGGAGGTGGTGGGGAAAGAGGAAAACGGAAGTTAGAAAGGGTCGTAGTCCCAGAAAAGGTTACTCAAACGAGAAACGTAGTTCACCGGTTTCATAACCTCGAAGTTGAAGTCGTAGTCAGGAAGGTTACTTATAAGTCTAAACTAAAGGAAATCCTAACTGACCAAACTAGAAGAACGTCAAGTTCCCTGAGAGTTTCAGAAGATGTCGTGGTATTAATTTTTCGAAGATAAGAAGTCGCGAGTCAGAAGTAATACTAAGTTGAGAGTGTAGGTATGTACTGAAGACCTTTTTGGTATCGAAACTGATCTGTCTGGAAACAGTCGTTTCACTACAGAGACGAAAACTTATGTGACAGATCCAAACAGTATCAAAAGGAAGGTTCCTCGTCCGTAGAAAATTAAAGTACCGAGGCGAGTGACAGGTGTCACTAAAACCTCGGGTTCTTTTATTTTATAGAGTGACAAAGGTGAAAAGGAAGAAGATAAACGGTACTTCATTACCCTAGTCTACGGTACTAGAATCAAGAAACTTACAACTCAAAATTCAGTCGAAAAATGAGAGGAGAAAGTGGAAGTTCTCCGAGAAATCAAGAAGAAACGAAAGACGACAATCCCACCACAGTAGACGTATAGACTCCAATAACTACAAAGAGACTCGTTAGAACTAAGGTCGAACACGAAGTAGGTCGGGCCGTAAAGGGTACTACGTGAGACGTATATTCAATTTATTCGTCCCACTGTTATATGTAGGAACATGAGGAAAGGGTTAAAACTTGATCAGTCATTAAACACATAATTAAGTAATGGGTTTCAGAGTCGGTTTCAACAGTTTGAGGAAAGTTGTCCAAGTGTGTAAGGTCTTGTAGAAATTCAAAAAGGGGTCCCTTAAGTGTCCCTGAGAAGAGGGAAGTAGAGTTATTAAATGGAAGAATAGGGAGGACATAATCTTGGGACACGAATCTTGGGGGTATAAGATTGAATAAACGAGAAAAATAAAAAATACATAAGTAAAATACCGGTTCGTCCCACTGAACGTCCTAGAATCAAGGGGTTGGTTCCTAACTTGAACCCGGGACCGTCACTTTCGTGGTTAAGGATTGGTGATCTGGTCGCTTAAGGGTCCTTATGTAGTAAGACCTTAAAGATCTCGGTGTACGGAAAAATTACATGTATAAAAATTTCACTGTTTTTCTCGTACAATAATTGTCTGGGTCTATAGAAGTAAAGAGATTATACTTCAATTTTCGTCTATTAGAATTTACTTACAAACCGTTAATTACAAAGTCATAAAAGAGAAAAGACCTTTCCTAGATGTATAGGTTACTTATAAGAAGAATTTAAATTCCAATTGTTTTAATAAAACTTTCGTTAAAAATTCATCTATATGAAATATTTTATGTTACTACCAACGTCTTAAGTAAATATTTGGAACAAGGGTGAATCATCATCTTCATCATCATCAATCAGTGAGTCAGTACAGGTCGAGAAACGTTGGGGTACCTGACATCAGGTGGTCCGAAGAGACAGGTACCCTAAGAGGTCCGTTCTTATTACCTCACCTAAAGGTACAGGAAGAAGTCCCCTAGACGGGTTAGGTCCCTAGTTTGGACGTAACGTCCGTCTAAGAAATGGTAGATTCGGTGGTTCCTTCTGGGAAAACGGGTGAATATAGGTAAATTAAGTACACAAGAATTGTTAATACGAACTCAACGGTACTTTGAAAGTACTCTATAATTTTTAATTGGTAGTAAAACTCAATGAGAAGAACAACTTTTTGGTCCGTTCATCGTTTTTAGTGTTTTCCTTTCTTTGAATTTTAAATGTGTACCGAAAAAAGAGATGGTATAACTGTATGTAGTTCTTTTAGTAAAAATAACATTTGACTCAAGAATCTAACTTAAATATTAAAATAGTAGAGTTCGTAGATCATCTCTGTTGTATTTTAAACTGTTTCGACTAAGTAAAAAAAACTTTTCTTATAAATGAATCAATAAACCGACGTGGTCCAGAATCAACACCGTTCGTCTTAGAGATAAACGTCATACACCCTAGACCAAGGGTCTGGTCCCTGACTTGGACCCGGTGGCCGTAACCCTCGAATCTTAAAATCAGTGACCTGACAGTCCTTTTAGAGTACTGATCAGAATTAAATATGTTTACTAAGATAAAGAAATTCGGTTAATTTATCTCGTGTTCAAAAATCCTTACGATAGGTCTCCCTCTTTTTATAGTGTATATATGTTGTATTTTTGTATCTATATACATCTGTATATCTGTCTACGTTTGTGTCTAGAGTATCGAAAGTAAAGTCAAATCAGTGTAAAGTCCATGTCATCATGTTTTGAGTTCTCGAATATTTTCTCATCAACCTAGATTTACCACAAAGACCGTCTACCTTGTTCAAAAGGGGAGTCTACTGACCACAGAAAATGGTTCTAAACACCTTTTCTGGTAATTCTAAAAATGAACAGAAATTTTCTATTAGAATATCTCCGACAGTTGTTTTAGACCTAGTTCCCTCGAATACTTTTATACTTTATTGTCAAACAAAAAGTTTAGAGAGAAAAACAAGGTCAGAGTACGAACGAAATCCGTTGTTAAAAGAGAAACGTACAAATGTAAAGTTTCTATACCATTTCAGTTATAAAGGTTTCATGACTCTTTCTTAACATCCCAAATTAGATTCTTCCTTGAGTCCCCGTATAAACGGACAATAGTCTTTAGATTCGGATAAGGATATTGTAAAAAGAAAAGAAAATATTATCCTATCAAGTTACTATAAAATTTAAAGAAAAATAACAAAAGAAAAACATCGGGATAGGTCTGATATCCTGTAAGATCTGTACCACCCTAGGAGGATGTCTCATTGTCTGTTATGTAGTTCTGAAGAACATGTAAAAGACCTGGAACAGTTTTGACAAAGGACCGATAGTTATAAATATATTTAATATTTGGAGGAACTCACTACAGACGTCCAAAACTGTAAATAAGAGACTAGAAGAAGAAAATTAGAACAATTGTTTCACAAAACAAAGTGAAACAAAAGAGTTCATTGGTTCTATAAAAAAACATCGATAGAAACAGAAAGAAAAAGAAAAGAAAAGTTATGTTAGAATGGTATTCATTTTTATCCTGGAGACAAATTTTACGTTCGGGAGAATTTTTATGAAAAATCTATATTTTCAAGTCTAGAAGTTATATGGAGAAAGTTGAGACTGAGGTTTGGTCACTCAGAAAAATACCGAATTTTGGTTATAATCCCACCGTGTCAACCATTTTGCAGACTGACGTTACGCCTTCTGGGCCCAAGTTAGGGACCCAACCCTTCTAGGGGACCTCTTCCTTTACCGATGAGTGAGGTCATGAGAACGGACCTTTTAAGGTACCTACTTCCTCGGAGTGACCGAAGTCGGGTACTCCAACGTTTCTCAGCCTGTACTGACTTACTGAAGTGATACCTGTGCTTTCCACAGGAGATTCTTTACATCCGGAGAGTTCTACGTCTTGGAGAGGTCTCTTTCGGATTCTTTGTTTCTGGAAGGAACTGAGTCCACTGTTTCTTTCGAGATAGAGGGTGTTTCACCCTGTGGAATTTACTACCTGGAGGATTGGATACGATGGTCTTTCCACTATGACCCTACTCTCAAAAGGGAAGGTTTGGTCTGTTACTTTCATCTCCGATATTTCAGGGGAATACTTGACTCTGGGAAATAATTTTGTTTGAGGGGACTTTCGGTCGTACAAACCTGTTTCTCTTACAACGGACAGTGAAGTACAGAAGTCGAGGATCGACCGACTGATCGACGACTACGTTCGGACTGTCTGTTGGACACAAGGGTTCGTCGTCTTTGGTCTCCCTTATAAGAGTGGTCAATGTTTCGGTGTAAGAATCCTATATTTTGTTTTGTTAACCTCTAAGAGTAGACTACTAAAAAGTAGCAATACTGTTTACTTTCCCTGTTTCCTTTTGTGCTAAGGAAGACCCTCCGATTCCTAGTCATTGGTATCCACAAATAATGGTTTTGGTACAAGTGTTCTCAGTGTCAAGTTCTAGATAAAAGTGTTTACAAAAAGAGGATGGTGACACTTAAACCTTTCCCTCCCTGTTCCTCTTTAGAGGAGGAGGCAACTGACACGTGATGTCTGTCTCTCGACCCTCTGGCTGTACCATTCTTAAGAATGGAAGACGACCAGACAAGAATCGATAGGATATAGAGTCGACGTCAGAGGTCCCTCTCACCTCACAGGACCCAAAAGTGACAGGGTAGTTGTTATGATCTTTGACATGTCCTCCTTTGTACACAAAGTAAAATGAGAAAAACCAAAAACCGACCTCGAGACGTTATTTTATGTCTAATTGTTCTCTTTTCCCTTGTTCATATGATTGTACATGTAGAGTACATATGAATACTCTTTACGCCCCTATTTATTGAGTGTCTCCACCGACCTTAAACCTGAATGTCTGGTAGACTTGGTTTCTTGTCATATATTAGTCTCCTCGCTGATGTCTCTCCTTTTCTCATCATCCGAAGGTTCACATAGTTTAAACCCCCACTATTTATGCAAACTTTGATTACCGTCTATCATTGATCATGATTACAAACAAGACATCTCAGGAGACCCCGACATAACCCCGACTATTCACAAGTCCCAACAACCACTAATTAAATACGTGTTTAAATACAAGACGAAAGGTCTTTTATTCCCCTCCTGTCTCTTGAACAGAAACTAGACGAAAAGGAGGTAACGGAAGTCGAGTTTTATTATAAACACAGTTTCACCTTCTAAAACCTCACTGTATAAGACAATTAGAAGACAGTCAGACAGTCAAGTCGGTGAGTCAACACAGGCTGAGAAACGTTGGGGTACTTGGTGTCGTGCGGTCCGGAGGGACAGGTAGTGGTTGAGGGCCTCAAATGGGTTTGAGTACAGGTGACTCAGTCACTACGGTAGGTTGGTAGAGTAGGAGACAACAGGGGAAGAGGAGGACGGGAGTTAGAAAGGGTTGTAGTCCCAGAAAAGTTTACTCAGTCGAGAAGTGTAGTCCACCGGTTTTATAACCTCAAAGTCGAAATTGTAGTCAGAAAGGTTACTTGTGGGTCCTAACTAGAGGAAATACTACCTGACCAACCTAGAGGAACGTCAGGTTCCCTGGTAGTTCTCAGAAGAGGTTTTGGCGTCAAGTCTTCGTAAGAAACCGAGAGTCGAAAGAAATATCAGGTTGAGAGTGTATGTAGTGATGACCTTTTTGGTGTCGGAACTGATCTGCCTGTAAACATCTGTTTCATTACAGAGACGAAAAATTATACGACAGATCCATCCAGTATTGAAAGGAAGGTTCCTCATTCGTAGAAAATTAAAGTACCGACGTTAGTAGTAGACGTCACTAAAACCTCGGGGGGTTTTATTTCAGTTGGTGACAAAGGTGACAATGGGGTAGATAATGGGTAGTTCACTACCATGATCTACGGTACTAGAAGCAAAAAACTTACAACTCGAAATTCGGTTGAAAAAGTGAGAGGAAAAAGTGAAAGTAGTTCTCCGAAAAATCAAGAAGAAGTGAAAGACGGTATTCCCACCAAAGTAGACGTATAGACTCCAATAACTATAAAGAGGACCGTTAGAACTAAGGTCGAACAACATCCAAAATGATATTTCAAGGGAACGAAATGTTACTGGGTAATACAAGATTATACCTTTACACTTCATTCCGAAACACTCTTTCCTCAATCCTTACAACAAGTGTACTCCAAATGACTAGTATCATTTTATGACTGAATATTCAATTCTTAAATGTTATCTGTGGTCTTCTCACTCATATCCTTAGACACTAGTTGTACCACGACCCGATATATGGTTAGTCTTGTTGTCCTCACACAGTACAAGAAACACTTTTCACATATATTTTATTAAAATTCACTTTTTCTATTCCTGTTATACGTTTTGTGGAATTACATTTACTTACAATTAGTTTTACCCTCGAGTAAAAGTCAACTCATTGTACAAGTAAGTCCAAAAAAAGAAATATGAACAAGTTGAAGTATTATTTTATTCTCTTTCAAGGAGAAAACCGTTATTACGATTGAGGTCAAGAAGGACTCTTTACAGAAATTCGTTACAGTAAAGTAATAAAAGATGTCTGATTAAGAATACTATAGTCTTATATAGAGAAGTTTCTATTCTTCCTTTTGAAATGTTCACACACCTGGTTATTTGAAAGACAAAAGGTGTACAGATTCTCCCACCTCGGTGGTTTGGTTACTCTATTCTCCCCTCACTTTTCTACAATTTATCGTTCAGGTCGAGTGGGACCAGTCAGACCTGTGAACTGAAGAGTCAGTTGTACTTCCGAGAGCAATAAGACCCCGAAGAGAAGGAAAGACAACGACAGGTTCCGTTCCAGAAACTCTCTACACTCGAACGGTCTTGAGACTTCTTTGAGCCTGACCTACTGATATTCCCTCAGTCGGACCGTTTGACATTCAATTGAGAAGAAAGAGGAAGGTTTATCAATTGGTCCACACCTTGATTGCCTCCTACTTATTACTCGTTCCCTGAAACTCACTTACCCAAAAAGAAACAACCTCCCAAACATGTGAATGGTACCAATTTTTGTAGTTGAACGAGGAAATCTTAGTTTACATGGTCCATTTCCTAACTTCTTACCCTCTCAGTTTAAGATATAGTAAGATTTGTACGGTCCAGGGGGACATGAGGAGATCACAGTGATTTAGACGGTCGACCGTGAACATCCGACCACTATTTTACAAAGTTGTGGACCCTATAGAGAAAGTTCGAGAACCACAGACTGAGATCGGTAAAGATCAAACCTTGAACCCAAGATGTTCGGACTCATTCCGTAATAAAAAGAGTAAAAATATGAGGTAGGTTCTACAACCCGAAAATTGTTGTTACGAAAAAGTTTTTTAATGTAACTTAAGTATTTTGTTCTTGTTCCTGTCATCCTTGGATAAAGGGAAATCAGTTATAGGTATATATCTAGGGACTTTACGTGGTTCTTTACTGTAAAATAATAAAAGTGAGTTCAACTAATTATAAGAAAAAGAAGGAGTCTTAAGTTCTACACGGAATTCATTTTTAAAATCATAACATCAGGTATAAACGGTTCCAGTGGTGACATAAAAAGTTTAACTTGAGTCTGTAAAGGGGAGATATTGATAAAAACTTTATTACTCGTTTACCGATCTACCTATCTACGTACTATATCAGAAAGGATCAAATACTAAGAACAACAAGTCTAAGATTAAACTATGGGTTTAGGTGGAAATCTATACGATTTTTAAAAAGAAAGAGGGTCTTTGTATAAAAAGAATTGTTTTTCGTAATAAGGTTAACATATATGTAGATGACTATTTCTGGTTTGGGTAAGTTGTTGGAACAACTAAAAAAAGAAGATACCAGTCAGAATGGACTCCCTACCCTCGTCCCCTTCTCGAAAAATTACAAAAAATTTTACGTAATAGAACAAAGTAATCTTAATGGTTTACTGAATGATTATCTTCTTAAGAGAATTCCTGTGAAATTGTACTTTCACAATTTTATAGAACGTTCCTTTTATAAAGAAATATGATTATGAATATTTTCAGTAATCATTTTATAATAATAAATTTTCTTGACTAAACAGATACTTCATATTCAGTCCAGGTCAACAACAAAAAGTTGATTTTTATGTAAAAAAAGTCCCAACACAAACTGGTTTACCCTTTCACCAATATTGTGTTTTCGATGTTTGATGTTAGGACCGTCACTTTCGTGGCTAATACCCTATAAAGTCTAGTTGTCGTTCACCACCACATTACTACCGTTTTGGGGACTGCGTCAACTGCCGACAGTACACAGGACGTCGCCATTCCGTTCTACTTGCAACTCACTACTGTGTCCCGGGTAGACCAAAATAGATATTCTTATCTCTAAGTTATGTTTACTTTTACAGAGTTTCTCGAGTAGTCCCTGGATCTTTTCGAGGCATAATTAAAGATCTTCGAGAGATAATAGGAGGAGCATTAAAGAATTCATTCTTTAATTTCTCGACCATACTATTTTCCAATGAACGAGAACGATGGTAGTTCTCAAAGACCTTACTGAATACTGAAATAATATTGATCTGAACAACTACGAGACATCTCTTGTTATGGTAAGGAGAAAGCATAGAACAAACCCCTCTAAATCCCTATTAAACCAACACACCAGAAAAAAAAAAAAATTAGATGAGAGGAAATAACCTTTTATTTCTTAATGATCAATTTGTTTCTCCTCCTTATGTACACCAGTAATTTTTTTTAATAAAAATGAAAATTACTACTTTACAAAAATTTTTATCATTTAATCTTTGTAATTATCTGTAGTTATACAAGTAATACATGAAATTGTCAAAAATTATAAAAAAGTATAAATGAAGAAAATACATATATTTAATATACACTTTCACTTTCAACGAGCCAGTACAGGTTGAGAAACGTTAGGGTACCTGAGATGTCAGACACCTTAAGAGGTCCGGTCTTATGATCTCTCCCATCAGAAAGGGAAGAGGTCCCCTAGAAGGGATGTTTAATATATATACCAAAAAAAAAAGAACGAATCACTAAATTTCTCTTAATCTTTGTAATACTATAAAGTAAAGATTTAAGAAATCGAACGTAGAGGTATTCTATATCAAGGATATATTTATAACAGTAAACTTGTTCAATTAAATGTGTTGACGAATTAACGTCACTTTTTTTATAAGATAACTCAAGGAAAATTTTATCTCTATACCTCAGAAACCATGTATTTTATAACCTCTTGATAATGTTTTAAATATGACAATTTAAAAATTTATAATTTTAAGAATTACTCTTCTAATCAGATTCTTATAAGGAAACATAGGTCAATTAAAAGAAAATTTTATAAAACATAATACGTTATTATACACCAGTAACTCATTTATAAGAATGATGGGACTCTACATACTGGTGACCGTTTAAAACCATGGGTGTCAAAGAAAGTCTTATATGTAGTGAGAGTCTGTACTTACATTTCGGTTTAATGTATATAGACATGAGTCTATGCTTGTACATTCGTTACACAAAGTTGTTTTGTCTTTAACATGATTTGAATGATGAAATGTTATACGAGAAAAAACATGTTTTAATAAAAATAGTTGTTTATGGGTAGAAATAATATAAAGTTCTACTTATTTAAGGTGATTATTTTACAAGATATCAAATAGTTAGGTTTAGTGTGACAATTCGTGAGTTCGACATAAAAGGGGAAAAGAATTAACGATACCTTATAGACCATGTGTGTAGAACCCACGTAGAGAATCATGAAGAAATCCTATTTGAAGGTCATTGTCTCAACCACTCGTTTTTTGACGATCTGACCAAAGACGTACAGACGAACAAAATAAAACTAAAATATTAGGTCTCATTTTCTCTTGTAAGATAGTGTAATCAATTCTTAAGGGTCTCGAAGGTAACTGAAACCGTTTACTCTGTGTTTTACGAAGAAAAGTACAGTTTATCCTACCTTTTCTTAAAAGGGTACTATAAGTGTCTGTGTACCTGAGAATTTTGTATGAAAATTAACAAGAGAGGAGTCGGATTCTCTTATTTCGACCGGTTTGGATTTGAATTTTTCCTTAAAGATACTTACAACTAAAGTAAAAAGTGGTAGAGGAAAAGTCTTAATTACCTTTTACTGTAGCTTTTTCGACATCGTACACGTTTCGTGTAACAGTCACTCGTTCCGTAATGTCGTACCATACAACAAGAACAAACACACACACACACACAAAAAGGAGGAAGGTCAAGATAACTCTACATTAACTGTGTACCGTGACATCTTCAAATTCTGTTTGTCGTCTTACTAAACTGAATGTATGTAGTACTTTAATAATAGTGTTATTGAAACCACTTGTAGGTAATATAGTATACCTATGTTTAATTTCTTAGTCCTCTTTTTTTAAATACACACTACTTTTCAGAATCCGAAATGAGACAATCGTTAAAAGTATGTATTGTTATCGTACTATAAACGTAAATAGTACGACATGTAAGCTAAGGATCATAAATAGAATATGGATCTTACAACGTCATGGAAATTGACGGAAGTGAGTGAAAGGGTGGGGAGTGAGGTGGGTGATGTGGGAGGTGACCATTGGTATTCAAGTCAAGTCAACGAGTCAGTAAAACCTGAGAAACGTTGGAGTACCTGACGCCGTGTGGTCCGAAGGGATAGGGAGTGGTTGAGGCCCTGGAACGAGTTTGAGTACGGGTACATCAGCCACTACGGTAGGTTGGTAAAGTAGGAGACAGTAGGGGAAGACGATTAGACTGGAGAAAATGACACTCAACAAGGATATCAACAAACAAACAAACTTTATATTAGCTGGATGTTGTGATACATTCAAGGACAATGTCTCGTACCAAACACAATTCGTAATTTTTCCTCTTGACCCCTAAAGGTACCACCAGGAAACTATTCTGAACACGAAGATTGAGTCCCCCACAACCCGTCCCTTGGTGTACGGTAATCCACGACGATTTTTTTCCACCCTGAGTCCTTCTTAACCCCCAAAAAAAACCGTCGTGAGGTCCCGTACACCCTAAGATCGGAGGGTGGGGTGGTAGTCTTTAATTTTGGTGAGGGAGTCGTAACCTTCCAGGTCACCAGGAATTGCGACCTGGTGACCCCTTCAGGGTCCACTCTCGACAAAATGGGATGAGAAGACTCTCTTCCCCTCTCTTATAAGAGTTTCTGTTTTCATACGTGACTGTTGACTTTTACCGTCGAAATCTAAATACGATTTGTTACATAATGTATCTTTGTTAGATGAAATTGACTAAGTCTTAGATTAAGAAAATGAGAAGTCAAATAAAATCCCCTAAGATCTCAAAAATTCTAAGATGTTTATTGGTTAAGGAACAGTATAGAACTTTATTAAAAACCTTAATTCATTTACACCTTACGTGAGACGTCAGCACAACACTTGTTGTGTCCTGAGGTGTAAACACAAGTCGTAAGACACGAGATCACTTCCGACCACCTCTACATACATAGAGGTCAATTGTTTATTGTTATGAACGTAAACAGATATCGAACACAAAGTACATGACTACTTGATAAAACAAGAGGGTTTCCTAAACTTCATACATGAAATGTTCCTTCCATACAAAATCGGAATAATGTTAAACAAAGTAGAAAGAGATGTCCCACCGTACCTTTTCAGTAACAGCTCTGGTACTGCAGTCGTCAATACAACTCCCAACGTGGGACATTGACACCTCAATAGCAAGAAGTCGAGTAAAACAGAGAAAAAGTACAATTCTTTCATTATCAACTTACTTTCGAATATGGTGGTAAGGAAGTTCGTTTGTTACCAAAATGTCTTCGTCCTCGTATACCAGAAGATTCTTCGAACAACAAATAGATTACACAATTAACAAACTGTGATCCGGATATTATAAAAAGTCAAATGAGAATTAATAGATTATATAGAGGTCATGTAAGTCAAGAATTAATTTCGTTCTAGTAAATACGTAGGACGACTAGTACTTCCTTATATTTCTCCCTAATCTACTTGACAACGAAAAAGAATTAAAGTAATCGTAATACTGTTTAAGTCTCTGTCTACTCAGACGTTAATAACTTTATTAACGATCAATTGGTGTCTATACTTTACTACGTACGACATTTTTATGTTTGTAAAAGTAATTTTTGAAACGTCAAGTTTGGAACAGAAACAAACAAATCTCGGTAAATCACAGAGACTTCTTTATGGATACATATAAAACTTGTTGTTGTTTTTTCCCTAAGGGACCACCGAATCTCCCATTTCACAGACGGACGTTACGCCCTCTGGACCCAAGCTAGGGACCCAACTCTTCTTGGGGACTTCTTCCTTTACCGTTGGGTGAGGTCATGAGAACGAACCTTTTAGGGTACCTGTCTCCTCGGATCAACCTGTGCTGATTCGCTGAAGTGAAAGGAAAGGAAAGGAAAACTTTTTTTACTGTAAATCGTAAAGGTTGTAGGAGAAGATATGGGTCTGTCTATACGACCTCTTTTTGGTATTCGTACTACTTTCTAGAATGAATTGAAAAATTTAAAAAAACCATTCAACGTGTCGAACACCCTAGAATCAAGAGGTAGATCCCTGACTTAGAAACGGGAGTTGTCACTTTCATCCCTCAGGATTGGTGGTCTGATGGTCCCTTAAGGGGAGTCAAATTTAAGTATTGGTGTTTAGAGTTTACCCGGGAGTTCTGATGGACCAGTAGAGTCAGTGAAGAGACATAACCACAAGGGTGAGAAGTTTTACAGACAGTAATAAATGAAGAGAGTAAAGTTTCAGGGTCGTGTGTACGGTTGGTGACCAGAAGGTACGAGAGTCTAGAGTCATCTACTGGACCGGAGTGCAATGTGACCGTCTTGTCTTCGTTGGAGTATTTTTAAGAGGGCAGGAGTGGTGGTATTGGCTCGAGTACAGAGAGACCCAGGTAGGAGGGAAGAAAGGGGAAATAGTGATCCTATTTCTCGGATACAAAAACGGTTGACGTCACAGAGTTATCCATCAGAAGTAGTGTCGGGAGAGTGATGGGGTTAAATCCGATTCAAAAAGGACGTAAGACTCAAAAAGGAGAAGTGACCTAGTAGGGACAGTGACATAATTGACGGGACCATTGTAACAGTCCTCCATTTGTGACTGTTTAATCCTAGTGGATTAGTAGTCTAAGATACGTAAAGTAGTTAACAGGGTATTCAGGAAGAATTAATTTTTCAGATTAAGTCTTAACACAATATAAATCAACAATACAAAGGGTCAAAAATTAAATCTAGTGGAGTGTAAAAAGGACTGTAAATACTGAAATTAGGAAAACTTCTGGAGTTCGTCGACACCACTTTTACCGGATTCAAAAATATATATATATATAAGAGACTTTATCCAATCCAATACGTAGAAACGTCACCTTAGAATTGGTTACCTGGAGGCCCTTTCAGGGACTTTCCCTCCAGAAAAATTTACTTTATATCCACCCAAAACGAAAAAATAGGTCAGACTGAAGAGTAAAGTCATAGTTCGGTAGGATTCACGAAAAAGAAAACTAATAGTTATGAACGTGAGAAGACGATAAACGAAAATCGGGTGAAAAGGGTATTTTAAACTAATATCAATGAAATTTATGGAACAACAACAAGTCAGCGAGTCAACACATACTAAGAGACGTTGGGGTACCTGACGTCGTGTAGTCCGAAGAGACAGGTGGTGATTGAGGACCTCAAACGAATTAGAGTAAAGGTAACTCAGGTATTACGGTAAGTTGTAGAGTAGAAGATAGAGGGGAAGAGGAGGACGGGAGTTAGAAAGGGTCGCACTTCTAGAAAAGCCCACCGACAAGTATACCGAAAAGGGTCGTAGTCCTAGAAAAGGTTACCGAGAAGTATAGTCCAAAGGTTTCATAACCTCGAAGTCGAAGTCGTAGTCAGGAAGGTTCCTTATAAGTCCCAATTATAGGAAATCCTAACTGACCAAACTAGAACGACAGGTTGCCTGGAAGTTCTCCTAAGAGGTCATGGTGTCAAACTTTTGTACTTAAGAAACTACGAGTCGGAAGAAATACCAGGTTGAGAGTGTCGGTATGTACTGATGACCTTTTTGGTAGTCAAGTCAAGTCAAGTCAGCGAGTCAGCACAGGTTGAGAAACACTGGAGTACTTAGTGTGGTACGGTCCGGAGGGACAGGTAGTGGTTGAGGACCTCAAGTGAGTCTGAGGTCAGGTAGCTCAGGCACTACGGTGTAGGAGACAGCAGGGGAAGAGGAGGACGGGGGTTAGGGAGGGTCGTAGTCTCAGAAAAGGTTACTCAGTTGAGAAGAGTACTCCACCGGTTTCATGACCTCAAAGTCGAAATCGTAGTAAGGAAGGTTTCTTTAGGGTCCCGACTAGAGAAAATCTTACCTGACCAACCTAGAGGAACGTCAGGTTCCGTGAGAGTTCTCAGAAGAGGTTGTGGTGTCAAGTTTTCGTCGTTAAGACACCATGAGTCGGAAGAAGTGTCAGGTTTAGAGTGTAGGTATGTCCTGGTGTCCTTTTTGGTATCGGAACTGATCTGTCTGGAAACAACCGTTTCATTACAGAGACGAAAACTTATACGATAGATCCAACCAGTATTGAAAAGAAGGTTCCTCATTTGCAGAAAATTAAAGTACCGACGTTAGTGGTAGACGTCACTAAGACCTCGGGGGGTTTTATTTTAGACTGTGACAAAGGTGACAAAGGGGCAGATAAAGGGTACTTCACTACCCTGGTCTACGGTACTAGAAGCAAAAGACTTACAACTCGAAATTCGGTTGAAAAAGTGAGAGGAGAAAGTGAAAGTAGTTCTCCGAAAAATCGAGGAGAAGTGAAAGACGGTATTCCCACCACAGTAGACGTATAGACTCCAATAACTATAAAGAGGGCCGTCTGAACTAAGGTCGAACACAAAGAAGGTCAGGTCGTAAAGAGTACTACATGAGACGTATATTTAATTTATACGTCCCACTGTTATATGTCGGAACTACATGAGGAAAAGGATAAACCTTGGTCAGACAACAAGGTACAGGTCAAGATTGACAATGAAGGACTGGGTGTATGTCTAAAGAGTTCTCCGTCCAGTCCACCAGACCATAAGGGTAGAGAAAGTCTTAAAAGGTGTTAAATAACACTAGGTGTGTCAGTTTCCGAAACCGTATCAGTTATTTCCTCTTTATTTACAAAAAGACCTTGAGAGAACGAAAAAGGTACTAGGTCGTCTACAACCGTTAAACTAGAGACCAAGGAGACGGAAAAGATTTTGGTCGAACTTGTAGACCTTTAAGTGCCAAGTGTATAACGACTTCGGACTGAACCTCTTAAAACTCGTAATGAAATGATCGCACACTCTACTCTCGTTAACACACCAACAAACTCGTAAGAATCCGTAACGGAAAGAAACCCTAACCTTACTTTTGACTGGAAAAGGTCAGGACACCGGTGACAACTCAAAAGGTTTAAACGACCGAATAACTCACATCGTCAAAGTGTCGTAGTAGAAAGTCCTCAACTTTATCGAGGTGACCTTAAGGTAGTGGAGGTGATCGAAACAAACATCACTACGAAAGATTCCGGGTGAACTGAAGTGTAAGGTCCTACAGACCGAGATCTACTCACTAGTGTCGTAGTATTAATAGAACCAGCACTTCTAGAAAAAACATGTCAAGAAGGCACATAAGAACGGTGGAGAAGAATTATAGAAGACGAAGTGATATACTTGGAAAAAATTTTTTAGTAAATTTTAAAACAACAACGACAACAAGTCAGTGATTCAGTATAGGTTGACAAACCCTGGGGTACCTGACGTCGTGTGGTCAGAGGTGACAGGAAATGATTGAGGACCTTAAACGAGTTTAAGTACATGTAACTCAACCACTACGGTAGATTGGTAGAGTAGGTGACGGAAGGGGAAGAGGAAAACGAAAGGTCGTAATACCAGAAGAGTTACTCAGTAAGAAATATAGTTCACTGGTTTCATAACCTTGAAGTAGTCAGAAAGATTACTTATAAGTCCTAACTAAAGGAAATTTTTACTGACCAAACTAGAGGAACGTCAGGTTCCTTGAGAGAAAATAAGGTCATAATCTATATTACCAGTAGACTTAATTTAAGTGGGTTAGAACAGGTAAAATCAAGTGACTAAAGATTTTACAGTTACAAAAGAGAACGGTAGGAGACGAACTGGTGCAACTGAAATAGAACTAAGTACCTGGATTGTAAGGTCGACGATGACGATTCAGTGAAGTCAGCACAGGTTGAGGCACACTGGGGTATCTGCCGTCGGGTGGTCCGAGGGAGCAGGGACCCTAAGAGGTCCGTTCTTGTGACCTCACCCAACGGTAAAGGAAGAGGTTACATACTTTCACTTTTCACTTTTCACTTCTCACTTTCACTTCAGCGAGTCAGCACAGGCTGGAAGTCGCTGGGGTACCTCATGTCGGAAGGTCCGAGGAGGTAGGTACCCTAAGAGGTCCGTTCTTGTGACCTCACCCAACGGTAAAGGAAGAGGTTACGTACTTTCACTTTTGACTTTCACTTCAGCGAGTCAGCACAGGTTGGAAGTCGCTGGGGTACCTCACGTCAGAAGGTCCGAGGAGACAGGTACCCTAAAAGGTCCGTTCTCATCACCTCACCCCACGGTAACGGAAAAGGCTTGTAAGGTCCAAGGACACGTTACAAAAAGAAATGTCAGAACCTCAAATGAAAGTGGTGATCCGTGTAAATGTTGACTGATAAAAAAAGATGAAACCGGGTCGGTGAAGTAAGAAAGACCTTGATAAAGAGACCAGAAGGGGTCATCGTATGATCTGTGGATGGCTGGACCCCCTGAGTAGAAGAACACGATATAGAAAAACGGTAAAGTATAACAAGTACCCCAAGAACTCCGTTCTTATGACGTCACCAAACGGTAAGGGAAAAGGTTACCTGGTACAAGACAATCTTGAGTGGTGGTACTAGGAAGGAAGATCTCACCAGGACGTTTCGTACTGAGTACAGAAATAACTCAGTGTGTTCTGACACTAGGTACACTAGTAAACAAATCGAAAGACACTAACACCAAAATCAAGACCTCCTACACTCTAATACGAAGAATGGAGACAGATGGGAGACTACCTACTCCTATTCTCTGAATACATTCGAAGGACTACCCTCACTGACCGATACCCCTTTTGACCTAGAACGAAACCACCCGAGTCTGTCATTTCTTAGACGGGCACTACACCCTCTAGACACAAGTCAGGGACCTCTTCCCTTACCAATGGGTGAGGTCATAAGAACGGACCTTTTAGGGTACCTGTTTCTTCGGACCACCGGATGTCAGGAACCCCCAGTGTTTCTCAGTTTGTGTTGACTTACTGATTGTGAAAACCGCCCGTCCCGGTACGAATCATTTAGAAATTAGGTTAGTAGACGACTACCCACCCAGACAAGAGTGAGAGGTAATCGACAAACCGGACTCCATTGAGAAACCGGTGGACTACCCTTTTCAACTGAGTAACCTTTTCTGGGACTACGACCCTTTCTAACTTCCGTCCATCTTTTCCCCTACTGTCTTCTACTTTACAAACCTACCGTTGTGACTGAAATACCTGTACTCAAACTCATTCGAGACCCTCAACCACTACCTGTCCCTTCGGACCGCACGACATCAGGTACCCCAGTGTTTCTCAGTCTGTACTGACTCACTGACTTGACTTGACTTGACTCCGTTGAGTCAGGACCTCACATGTTCGAGATACCACCCCGATGACAAAAACAAGTCATCGATTCAGCAGAGACTGAAAAACACTGGGGTACCTGACGTCGTGTCGTCCGAGGAGACAGAAGGTGATCGGGGACCTCGAACGAGTTTGAGTTTGTACAGGTAACTCAGTCACTACGGTAGGTTAGTAAAGTAAGAGAATGGGAAGGAAAAGGACGAGAGTTAGAAAGGGTCGTAGTCCCAGAAAGGGTCACTTAGTCGAGAAACATAGTTAATCGGTTTCATAACCTCGAAGTTGACGTCGTAGTCAGGAAGGTTACTTATAAGTTCCAACTAAAGGAAATCCTAACTGACTAAAATAGAGGAACGACAAGTTCCCTGAGAGTTCTACTACGAGGTCGTGGTGTCAACCTTTTGTATTTAAAAAACTACGAGTCGGAAGAAACACCAGGTTGAGAGTGTCGGTATGTACTGATGATCTTTTTAGTAACAAAACTGATATTCCTTGAAACAGTCGTTTCAGTACAGAGACAAAAAATTATACAACAGATCCAACGAGTATCGAAAGGAAGGTTCCTCGTTCGTAGAAAATTAAAGTTCCGACGTGAGTGGTAGGTGTCACTAAAACCTCGGGTTCTTTTATTTTAGAGAGTGACGAAGTTGAAAAAAGGATAAGAAAAACAGTACTTCACTACCCCGATCTACGGTACTAGAATCACAAAAACCTTACAACTCAAAATTCGGTCGAAAAAGTGAGGGGAGAAAGTGGAAGTAGTTCTCCGAGAAATCAAGGAGAAACGAAAGATGGTAATCTTCACCGTCACCGTAGTAGACGTATAGACTCCTCCCGATGACCGGTGGAGGTGTTTCCCGACCACGGTTGTCTACGGAGGATCCTGACGACGACGGACTCGAGAACAGGGGTACCGTCCGATGAAGGTTGGGAACGGAGGTATCCTCTTTTAGAAAAGTAGGGACAGTCTGACCGAAGACGAGTCCTAAAATTTCGACGGTATAAAGACTCAGTAAGAGACGAGACGAGGAGAGGTAAGTAAGACCTTTTAACAAGTCCTCCAGTTTTCAGGTAGTGACCAGAATCCGCTATTAGTTTCGTGACCGTCCGGACATAAGGTAAGATTTCCAAGTCCCTGTTAGGTAAAAGAACAGAAAAGGTCAAAGACCTCCGGTAGCCAGAAGGATTTCGACTCTGTGGACGTCGTCGTTGAAGAAGGTCGGAGATGAATCAATCCAAATAGTTTGGAGATGATTTGAAAAGTTTCTCGGTCTAAAAGTAAACGACTAAAAAGAGATAACAAAAAGACAAAAGTCAAAGTGACTAACGACGAGATTAAACATAATAAAGAAAAGGAGACGAGATCCAAACTCAACAAGAAGAAAATCCAAGATTCAATCTTCGAGTCCCAACCAAAACAGAAAAAAAAAAATAAAGTGTCAAATAAGAGATGATTATTTACAGAAATTACGATATGTAAAGAGACATTCGTGACAAAAATACCATAGGGTATGTAAACATACTCGAATAAAAATAAAAGTAAAGTCAAGTCAAGTCAAGTCAGTGAGTCAGCACAGACTGAGAAACGCTGGGGTACTTAGCGTCGTGCGGTCCGGAGGGACAGGTAATGAAGAGAACTCTCTGGGTCACAATAAATCTTCACACTACGAAGTGGAAATAAAAATTTTATAAAAAAGACACATATTTTATGATCCAACTGATAAAAACGGAAAGTCATGAAATTTCTACAATGAGGTTACTAAAGTAACAAAAATAACAAAGACTATTCTTACGATTAGAGTGAAAAACAAAGAGATATACATTGATCAGAACAAAAGACCTAGGAATTTTTTGTCTTTGTCGAATTAAATCTATTTTAATAAAAGTAGTGGGTAAACATCAGTGAAGAGTAAAGAGGGGTTACGAATATCGTGATCGGTCGGTGATTAGAGGAAAGACAGAGATGTCCTAACGGATTGATCCGTTGAGTACGCATGTCATACACCAGAAGATATTAACTATAAAAAGTGAATCGTAGTACAAAAGTTTTAAATAGGTACAGTATTGTACATAGTCATGAAATGAAGAAAAATACCACTTTATTATAAGTCAATATACGTAGGACAATTTACATACATGGTGTAAAATAAATATACGAATAATCAACTACCCATAAACTTAACAAAAGTAAAAATCGACAATACTTATTACGACGACACTTGTAAACAAATGTTCTAGACGTACTTATACACAAAAGTAAAGAAAATTTTACTTTGGATCCTCAACTTCACGACCTAGTATTCCATTGATACACAAATTGTAAAACTTCTTGACGATCTGTTAAAAGGTTTACTGACGTGGTAAATGTAAGGACGGTCTTCACATACTCTAAAGATCAAAGAAACGTAGGATTGGTTATATACAATAATAGACATAAATACTTAGATCGGGAAGATCGGGCATGGTGTGACAGAACTAATGGTAACAAAACATCCTTCAAAACGTTAACCCCTCACGTTTAAGATGAAATAAGAAAAAGTTCCAAAAAAAAACGATAAGACCCAGGGAACTTAAGGTATACTTAAAATCCTAGTCGAACAGTCAAAGATGTCTCTTCAATGACCCTAAGACTATTCCTAAAACAACTTAGATATCTAATCAAACCTCTTATAACGATAGAACTGTTACCATTCAGGCGACCGGGAACTTGTACCTCTAAAAGGGTCCATAAATCTGGAATTGAAGAGAGTTGTTACCGATCACGAAGGGTCACACATACAAAACGCGCAAAACCAATTTCAATAAGGACTCATAGAATCAGAAAAAATATTTCTTATTTATTAGAATAAAAATTTACTCTTATTTATTATTAAGGTAAACATTTTCCTTAATAAAGTAAAGTAGAAACCTACCAAGTAATTTTCACATGTCTTTACGTTAACTGAAAACATTGATCTAGGACATAGGACGTTGGAACGACTTGAACAAATAATCCAAAACCAAACAAACAAACAAACAAAAATTGTCTACGAAATTCTATAAGATAGTCCAACCGGTTTTTTAAGTCCAAAAAGGCATTACAAAATACCTTTTTAGGTTTACTGTAAAAACCGGGTGGGTTATGTACGTTCTAGTACAGATGACACTTATTTCTACAAAGACTAGACCTACTGAGAATAGGAAAAACATTGATTAACCAAACCGATCCCGGAAGACATGTTACAACTTATCTTCACCATTTGTTTCTTCCCGAAGAAACAAAACAAGGACTAGAAGTCCCCTTCTATAGGTCAAATAGTTTTAATTGATATGTCCAAAAAAAAATATCTGTAGGAAATAGTCTGACTTTTACAAGGGAAGACAAGAATCAAACAACTCATCAAGGTAGTCCTTTACCACATCCTAGAAAAAGTTACAAAAAAGATATAGATGACTCTACTATTACAGTAAAAACAAAAAATAGAACAACTACCCTACATAACGTAACATAAGTCCACAATTCGGTTAATCATAACGACCCTATTTTAGGTGATCTAGTACCACGTATTAAGCAAAATACACAACGACGTAAGTTAATCGACAATAAAAAACTCCTCGAAATGTAGGTAGAAGTATTCTTTATGACTAGACATCAAAAGACAAAAACACTACAGAAAGAAATTAAAACCATACTCCCATTATAAACGGAGGATTTTACCCAACTCTTGACAAAGAATGAGACTAAAACCATCTCAAACACTTCTTAGTCATAAGTAGAGAATAGGTAAGTTTAAATTACAATAATAACTATCAATCTAAATGTAGACGTTAAGATGAAAAAAATGTACAGAGTACAAAAAACAAGGTGAGAAGAAGGAAATGACGTAAAAGAGTAATTTGTTTGAAAAGATTACATCGTGAAATTAACTTACTAAAAAGTGTTAAAAATCCCAAAAAATCATCAACGAGATCCAAAATGGTAGAAATAGGATTAAATAGTTTTAGTCCAAGTCTAAAAATGGTGGTTTTTTATTTTGATAAGAAGAACCGTAAGTCATCCTCCCCGAAAGGACTACCGAGTTTACCACTTCTTAGACGGACGTTACATCTTCTGGGTCTAAGTTAGGGACTCAACCCTTCTAGGGGACAACTACCCTTACCGTTGGGTGAGGTCATAAGAACGGACCTCTTAAGGTACCTATCTCCTCAGACGTCCCTTGTCAGTACACCAGTGTCTCTCAGTTTATGTTGACTCGCTGATTGTTGTGTTATTGTCGAAATAATCATACATAAGACTAAACATCCTTCCCCTTAAGTAATAGAAAATTTTTGTTAAAATATAATAAATGCTAAAACGTTGTTGACATAAGAAAAATATCAGTGTGTTTTTTATTTTTATTTTATATGTTTATTTATTTATTCTTCTTTTTGTTACAACTCCAAGTTCATTGTTATATCCTTGTGTTACACAAGTTCGTTGTGTATATCCTTTTTTACATTTCTATTTCCCATATGAAAGTACGGTCGAATAAAAGACAGCCCCCGGTCGTACTCCTTAGGGTGGGCACTGTTCCAGTACGCCTTCCTTCGGACTGTTTTACGTTCCTGCACTAGTCTGAAGTCCCCAAGGGGGACCTTAAAGGACTCGTAGGTGGGGGGGTTCTGGTCTCAGACGGATGAAATGACACAATACGAAAGGTGGATGAGAAGACAGTAATTGTCCCCCGACAGGGGGGTGGTGGAAAAAGACCTTTTTTAATCTCGAAAATCTGTTATTTAGAGGACCCGTATTATGCTCACAAAGTTAGGTTTTAGGGGAGACTACCGAAAGATCGGACGGACGTCCTGAGCATGTCGACTCGTACACTAACAAACTCCGGAGGACTGGCGTCCTCCGTGTCCTTCGAATTTTATAGGATCCTTACATCCCCGAAGGTTCCTCAGTTTTAGTAATCTTATCCTGACTAATTTCCAAAGTAAACAACTCGTTTATGAACGACGGTTTAAAAGTATAGGAAATAAAAATCTATATCAACCATATATCTTTTTGTTCATCATCTGGAACATAATCGTTGTAATCTAGAAACTCAATTCATGGAAGAAACAATATTGGGTGACACGGAAACAAGACATCTCTACATTGAAATCACGAAATTCCTCTACGTCTAATTTCTTTTTGTGAAGTCCCCTTTGCTCTAATTGTAAGTAATTCTTTCTCTCGGTTTTTCACAATCTTCGGAGACCCGGTCTTCTATTACATTTGTGGACTCTGGAAAACATATGTTTTCTGTATGTCTTTCCCAGTGCTGACGACGGGGACGTACTGAAACATAGAAGGTAATACATTTTAAATCTCATATATTTGTGGAAAACTTGTTATTTCGACCTCCCCCAAAAACGTGTTTGGACCGGAGGGACACAGCTAAGAAAGAGAACGAGGGAGGGAGAGGAAAAGTCCGACTAGGGAACCTTGCACCTCCGAGTGGCTCAGATGAATGAACGGGCCCGAAGACTCTGGGTGCACTCTCCCTCGGGTTCCGCCTCGTGGGAGGCTATAAGTTCACCCGTGGACACCGGGTTGCATCTACCACGTTCAAGGAACAGACCTTGAACTAACCAAAAGGTACATTTGGTTCAATTAGTCGGAGAAAAGAGGTGATTTTAAAGGATGATGTGATAAAGAAGGATTAGATTAGAATATAATTATTTATTTATTGAAAAAAGGGAGCGGTTACGGTAGGGGTGAAGTTTAAGGGACCTAGGTGACCCCGACCTGAGACCGTTAAAAGAAATAGGATTTTACTGTCTTACAGGTCTAGTAAACACTTGTGGACGTTAATGTATAAAGAGTGACCAGAAAAAACAACATAGTCGAAGATTCGTAGTTTTATTAAGATAAGTTTCCAAAAGTTACTTTCCATTCTCTTCTATCATCCAAATCTTAGTCATTTCAAGTTGTATCCATTTTAAAAAAAGACACATTGACTGTTTTAATAATTAATATTCATTTAGTATAAGAATTTTACAAGTATCGACGGAATTTTGTAATAATAAAACTTTATTAATATTTAAGTATCTTCAATGTTTTTTACACATCTTCTTAGGATACGTGAGAGGGAGGTCGGAGGAGGTCACAATTGTAAAACCTGTTGACATCGTGTCATGGTTTCATTTTTTGACTGTAACTATGTTAGATCTCCGAATAAATTTAAGTGGTGAATATGTACATGAATAAACGCCCACACACATACACACACACGCACACACACACACCGAAATACCACGAAATAGTGTACACCTCAGAACCTATTAATGTTAGTTCTGTGAACTAGTATGTGTAGTCGGGTTCTGAGGAGAGAAGGTGATGAAATATCAGTATTGAGAGATGAGAGAGGGTAGGGATTGTGGATATTGACGAAGAGATAAGAGGCAGAGAAAATAACAATAAAGCACTTACAATTTATTCACCTTAGAAAGTCACACATAGGAAAACTTTAGACAAAAAAAAGTAAGTCATATTAAAAGAACTACAAGGAAGTTCTACAACGTACATAATTATCAAACAAAGAAATAATAGTGACCCATCAGTTGGTCACCTGTATGGTCAAACAATTTGGTAAGTGAACAAGTTCCTTTAAACCTATCAAGTGACAATAACCGATAAATTCTTATTTCAACGATACTTATATGAATGTGTCTTATAGAGTACTTCTTTCTTCTGTCAAGAGACCCCATTTATGGGTTCTCACCTAACGACCCAATATAGTATTCAGGTAAAATTAAAAACGTACTAAACGGTCCGATAAAGTATGAATTATCTCTTTTTAGACTTATGAGAAGACCATTTTTTTTGTTGATTTTACCTTTTAAAAGGTAGTGAAAAATTTGTTCTAATACGAAGTACTACACAAATTTTTTATTAAAGAGTCACTACTTACGGGGTGACAATACATTTAATTATTTCCTATAAAATTAGACTGAATACACCCTTCCCTTTATAAACAAGTATTACACTTTTTCTCTCACTCTAGTTCGGTTTCAAGATTAACTTGACTGGTACCTTTAAATTTCTATTGTCTTTATTAACATGTTTCTTTCATATGTGTTTCTTTGGGTTTCAAAAGGTGTTAATAGTCAACATGTGTGTAATTCTTGATTACAAATTTATCAGAGATTTACAAAGTACCGTAAGGACCGTGATCTAGTTAGAGAATTTCTTTTTAGTGTGAAGTTTTTATTTATGTATTTAACCAAAACGTGTTGATATAGTCATTCATTTTAGTCTGTGCACCATTTATTTCTTCAATGTCACACAATTCCCCACTCTTAACACAACACTATCTTAAGGAAGGGAAAGTGAAGTTGAAGTTTCATTGCACCATTTAACTTTTCCGGTCCCTTGACTGGACTTAGATTTAGGGTCGAGAGGGTGAGGGATAGATATACAGAAACCCGTCTACTTAAAAGAAAGGTCCTGTGTATAAAAAACTAAACATTTTACCTGTGTTATTGACATAAATTCTGGGGGAATAAACTTAATACAGTAACAACAAGTCAACGATTCAGCACAGGTTAACAAACACTGGGGTACCTGATGTCGTACGGTCAGAGGAGACAGGAAGTGATAGAAGGTCTCAAAAGAGTCTAATTAAGGTAGGTCACTATTATGATAGGTTGGCAGAACAGGAGACGATGAAGGAAGAGGAAAACGGAAGTCAGAAAGAGTCGTAGTCCCAGAAGAAGTTACTCAACCGAGAAACGTACTCCACCGGTTTCATAACCTCGAAGTTGAAGTCGTAGTCAGGAAGTTCACTTATAGTCCCAACTAAAGGAAATACTAACTGACCAAACTTGAAGAACGTCAAGTTCCCTGAGAGTTCACTGAAGAGGTCGTGGTGTTAAACTTTCGTAGTTAACAAGTCGTGAGTCGGAAGAAATACAGGTTGCGAGTGTAGACATGTGCAGATGACCTTTTTGGTATCAAAACTAATATGTATGGAAACAGTCGTTTCACTACAGAGACGAAAAATTATACGACAGATCCAAACAGTATCGGAAGGAAAGTCCCTTGTTCGTAGAAAAAAAAATTAGAAAAGAGAACTGTTGTTGTAGGAAAATACAGAATATATAACTACACGAAGATACAACCTGCATACATGTGAATGTTAACAATATAGAAGAAGAATCCAACTCAAAAAGTAGTAATACATCAATCACAGGAAGGAACAGAGAACATCGTCACAAATAAAATTTCAAATAAAACAGACTATATTCATAACATTGGCTGAAAGAAAACTAAAGGTACACGTACCTTACGTAAAATGGTACGGGAGTGAAAGTCTAACATACTCAGAGAAGTAGACTTCACTCAGAGAACATTCGTCGTTTATATAGTCAGAATAAAACATAAGTAAACCAGTCAGAAACAACAAACCGACCCCGTAAATCAGGTAAACGTAAATTCCACTTTTACCTATACAGACAGAATACCGGTAAAACAATTAACAAAACCTAAACCAAAACATTACAAAAAAGAAATAAGAAGAAAAGAAGAGAAGAGAACACTACACTACTGATAGAAGTCAAAGTAAAAATCCAAGGAAAACCATACACATAGATAATATCTAAAAACAAATCCTCAGATATAAATACGTACGAACAAAATTCAACGATTAGAGAACTAAAGTTCGTTCGTCAGAAAATTAAAGTACCGACGTTAGTGACAGGTGTCACTAAAACCTCGGGTTCTTTTATTTTGGCCAGTGATGAAGGTAACAAAGGGTAAGATGACCGGTACTTCACTACTGTGACCTACGGTACTAGAATCAAAAAACTTGTATATTAAAGTTCGGTCGAAAAAGTGAGAGGAGAAAGTGGGAGTAGTTCTCCGAGAAATCTAGGAGAAGTGAAAGACGGTAATCTCACTATAGTAGACGTATAGACTCCAACAACTATAAAGAGAGTCGTTAGAACTAAGATCGAATACTAAGTAGGTCGGACCGTAAAACGTACTATATCAGACGTATATTTAATTTATTCGTCCCACTGTTATATGTGGGACAATATGAGAAAGGGGTTAAAACTTACAGTCATTAACTACATAATTAAGTAATGGGTTTTATCAGTTTGAGGAAAGTTATCCAAAAGTGTAAGGTCCAGTAGAAAATTCAAAAAGGGGTTCCTCAAGAATCCCTGAGAAGAGGGAAGTAGAGTTATTAAATGGAAAAGGAGAGAAGACATAATCTTGAGACAGAGGATCTTGGGTATATAAGATAGAATAAACGAGAAAATTTAAAAATAAATAAATAAAAAACCGGTTCGACGCACCGAATACCCTAGAATCAAAGTGTCGATTCCTAACTTGAACCCGGGACCGTCACTTACGTGTTTCAGGATTGGTGATCAGTCGGTTCCTTAAGGGTCCTTATGTAGTAAAACATTAAAAATCTCTGTATATACCGGAAAAATTTCATGTAAAAAAAAGTTCATCTGTTTTCTTGTAAAATAATTGTCTAGATTTATAGAAAACAAAGATATTCTTCAGTCTTCGTCTATTTGAATTTGTACAAATCGTTAATTACAAAGTCATAAAAGAGAAAAAACCTTTACTAAATGTATCAGTTACTTCCATGAAGTAAATTTCAATTACAATGTTTTTCTAAAACCTTTGAAAGATTCATCTGTATAAAATATTTCGTATTACCACCGACGTTGTAAGTAAATATTTGAAAAGAGGGTGAATATAGGTAAATTAAGTATACAAGAATTTTTAATACGAACTCAACGGTACTTTTAAAGTACTCTATAATTTTTAATTAGTAGTCAAATAAAAAGAATAACTTTTTGGTCCGTTCATCGTTTTCAGTGTCTTCGTTTCTTGGAATTTAAAATATATATATAAAAAATAGGAATGGTATAACTGTATGTAATTTCTTTATTAAAAATAACATTCAAATCAAGAATCTGACTTAAATATTAAAATAGTAGAGTTCATAGATCACCTCCATCGTATTTATATAAACTGTTCCGAATTAAATAAAATAAAATTTTTTAAATAAATAAACCGATGTAGTCCAGAATCAACACCGTACGCCCTAGAAATAAACACGTGCACCCTAGATCTGGTCCCTGACTTGGAACCGGGGGGTCTTACCCCTCGTATCTTAGAATCGGTGACTTGGTTGTCCCTTTAGTTTACTGACCTGAATTACATTTTTAACGAAGATAAAAGAAATTTCGTTAATTTATCTCGAGAAAGTGTTCAAAAATCCTTTTGATAGGTCTCCCTCTTTTTATAGTGTGTGTGTATCGTATGCATGTATCTGTATACATTTGTATATCTACTTACGTTTCTGTGTAGAATATCGAAAGTAAATTTGTAGTATCGGTGTATCGTTCACGTACACATCGAGTCGACGAGTCAACACGGGTTGAGAAACGTTGGGACACCTGATATCGGGAGGTCCGCGGAGACGGATACTCTAAGAGGTCCGTTCTTGTGACCTCACCCACCGGTGTTGGAGGAGTCTCCTAGAAGGACTGGGTCCCTCGGTTGGGCATAGAGAACGTAAAGGATGATAACCGTCCGTCCGAGTAATGGTGAACACGGTAGACCCTTCGGGGATATTTTTTCATCACTATCACTTCAACGAGTCAGCACAGGCTGAGAAACGCTGGGGTACCTGACATCGGATGGACCGAGGAGACAGGTACCCTAAAAGGTCCGTTATCATGACCTCACCTAACAGTAAAGGAAGAGGTCCCCTAGAAGGACTGGGTCCCTAGCTTGGGTCCAAAGGGCGTAACATCTGTCTGCGAAATGGTAGACTCGGTGGTCCCTTATCAGTGTACATTTACCGATACCAAAAAGGTCATCAGTACATACCTATACTCTCAACCTGATACTTCTTCCGACTCGGGGCTTCTTAACTACGAAAACTTGACACCACAACCTCTTCTGAGAACTCTCAGGGAACCTGACGTTCCTCTAGGTTGGTCAGGTAAGACTTCCTCTAGTCGGGACCCTAAAGAAACCTTCCTTACTACGATTTCGACTTTGAGGTCATGAAACAGGTGGAGTACACTTCTCAACTGAGTAACCTTTTCTGAATCTACGACCCTCCCTAACCCCCGTCCTCCTCTTCCCCTGCTGACTCCTACTCTACCGACCTAACGTAGTGACTGAGCTCCCTGCACTCAGACTCACTTGAGACCCTCAACCACTACCTGTCCCTTCGGACCGTACGACGCTAAGTACCTCAGCGTTTCTCAACCTGTGCTGACTCACTGACTTGACTTGACTTGACTTGACTTTACTAAAGACGGTCCACCTTGTTCAATTCGAGTGGGTGATTTTACCGACTTCATAAATGGTTATAAACACCTATTCTGAAAATCTAAAAATGAACAGAAGTTTTCTATTAGAATACCTCCGAAAACCGTTTTAGACTTTTATAGTTTATTTCAAACAAAAATTTTAGAGAGAGCCAATAGTAAAAAAAGGTCAGGGTTCAAACGGAATTCGTTGTGAATAGAGAAACCTACGAATGTAAGGTTTCTATACCATTCCAGTTATAAAGGTTTCATGACTCTTTCTTGACATTCCAAATAGCCTCTTCCTTAAGTCCCCGTATAAACGAATAATAGTCTTTAGATTCTATTAATTAATGATATTGTAAAAAGAAAGGTAATCGTCATCCTATCCTATCAAGTTACTATAAAATTTAAAAATTTCAAAAAATATCCCGTCGGGGTTTTATGTTCTTCCAGACCTGTACCACCCCAATCGAATGTCTCATTATCTGTTATTTAGGTCTGAAGGACACGTAAAAGACTTTGAAACAGTTTCGATAAACACCGATAGTTATAAATACATTTGTAGTGTTGACGAACTTACTGCAGTCGTCGAGAATTACAAATAAAAGACTTGAATGGGAGGATTAGAACAATTCTTTTACAAAACAAAAAAGAATGTGATTGGTTCCATAAGAAGATATCGATAGAAAAGAAAGAAAAAAAAAAAAGAAAAGTTAGAGTAGAAGGGTATCCATGGTTATCCTGGAAACAAGTTTTACGTTCGAGAGAGTTTTTGGGAAAATTCCACATTTTCAAGTTTAGAAGTTATATGGAGAAAGTTGACACTGAGGTTTGGTCACTCAGAAAAATACCGAATTTTGGTTATAATCCCGAATGAGTACCTGTGTTGCCCCGAAGGACCCATCAAGTCAACCATTTCTTAGACGGAGGTCACGTCTCTGGGGTCAAACTAGGGACCCAGTCCTTCAAGGGGACCTCTTCCCTATCTGACGACGACGACGACGACGACTCAGTGAAGTCAACACAGGCTGAGACACGCTGGGGTATCTGTCGTCGGGTGGTCCGAGGGGGTAGGGACCCCAAGAGTCCGTTCTTGTGACCTCACCCAACGGTAAAGGAAGAGGTCCCTATCTGATGAGTGAGGTTATAAAAACCAAAAGGGAGTACCAAGTCTGTCATTTCTTAGGTAGTCGTTACCCCTTCTGGACCCAAACTAGGGACCCAACCCTTCTAGGGGACCTTCTCACGTACTGTTGGGTGAGGTCATAAGAACGGGCCTCTTAGGGGTAACTGTCTCCTCGGTCCACCCGATGACAGGTACCTCAACCCTTCTCAGTTTGTACTGACTCGTTGATTTGTGTGTGTACCTGTGTTCCCGACAGGGATTCTTTACACCGGGAGAGTTCTACGTCTCGGGGGGGTCTCTTTCAGATTCCTTTGTTTGTGGAAGGCACAGAGTCCACCGTTACTTTGGAGATAGACAGTGTTTCACTCTGTGGAATTCAGAGAGTAGAGGAGTGGAGGTTATGGTCTTTCCACCATGACCCTACTCTCAGAAGGGAAGTGTTTAGTCCGTTGTTTCCATCTATCTCGGACAAGTATCTCCGGGGAATACTTGACTCTGAGAAATAATTTTGTCTGAGGGGACTCACAAGTGTGCCGACTTATTTCTCTTACGACGGACAGTGAAGTACAGAATCCGAGGGACGACCGATCGACGACTACGTTCGGACTGTCTGTTGGACATGGGGATTTCACCGTCTTCGGTCTCCCTCATAAGAGTGACCACTGTTTCGGTTCAAGAGTCCTATATTTTGTTTTGTTTACCTCTAAGAGTAGAATACCAAAAAGTACGAACACTGTTTACCGTCTCTGTTTACTTTTGTACTGAGAAAGACCCTCCGATTCTTAGTTATTGGTATCCACAACTAATGGTTTTGGTTTAAGTATTCTCAGTGTTAATTTTTAGATAAAAGTTAAAAAAAAAAAGGAGGACGGTCACACGTAAACCTTTCCTTCCCTGTTCCTCTTTAACAATAGGAAAAAGCAGACACGTGAGATCTGTCTTTCGATCCTCTGACTGTACCATTCTTAAGAATGGAAGATGACCAGACAACAGTTAATTTGGTATAGAGTCGATATCAGAGGTTCTTGTCATTTCACAAGACCGGAAAGTGACAGGGTAGGAGTAGTGATCTTCGACATGTCCTCTGTTGTACACATTGTTTTCTGTCAAATTGTTCTCTTTTCCTTTGTTCATATAATTGTACATGTAAAGTACATATGAATACTCTTTCCGGTCCTACTCATTTAGTTTCTCATCGACCTTAAACCTGAATTGTCTAGTAGAAATGGTCTCGTATCATTTATAAATCTCCACGTTGATCTGTCTCCTTTTCTCATGACCCGAAGGTTCCCACGACTTAAAATCCTACTATTTATGTAATTTTTGACTATCCGTTATCATCGATGAGTTTTAGTAACAAAACACCTTAGGAGACCACGACAGAACCCCGACCATTCATAGACCCCAAAACCACTAATTATAGACGTGTTTAAATACAAGACGAAAGTCCTACTGTCCCCCTCCCGTCTTTTGAACAGGTCCTAGATGAAGAAGTCGAGTTCTATTAGGAACACGGTTTCCCCTTCTAAAACCTTACCGTATAAGACAATAAGAAGATATCTAAAATGGTAGGACAAAAAAGTGAAACGTTACTGTGATACAAGATTGTACCTTTACACTTCATTCTGTAACAGTCTACCTCAATCCCTACAACAAGTGACCTCCAAATAAATAGCATGATACTGTAACTAAATATTTAATTCTTAAATATTATCTGTGGTTTTCTCATTCATATCCTTAGACCGACTCGTTGTACCACGACACGATATATAGTTAGTCTTGTTGTCCGTCACACAGTACAAGAAGCACTTTTCACATATATTTTATTAAAATTCACTTTTTTTACTTCTGTTGTATGACTTCAGTGTATTTTGTTGAATTACATTTACTTACAATTAGTTTCTACCCTCAAGTAAAAGTCAACTCTTTTTACAGCCAAGTCCAAAAAAAAGACTTATGAACGAGTTGAAGTATTATTTTATCCTCCTTAAAGGAGAAACCCGTTATCACGATTTGGAACAAGAAAGAAAGAATTACAGAAATTCATTAGAGTGAAGGAATAAAAGACGTCTGATTAAGAATCCCATAGTCTTATAGAAAGAAGTTTGTATTCTTCCTTTTACAAATTCAGTCACCTGGTTATTTGACAAAGACAAAAGGTGTACAAAGTCTCCCACCTCGGTGGTTTAGTCACTCTATTCTCCCCTCACTTTTCTACAATTTATCGTTCAGACCGAGTGGGACCAGTCAGACCTGTAAACTGAAGAGTCAGTTGTACTTCCGAGAGTAATAAGACCCCGAAGAGACGGAAAGACAACGACAGGTTCCGTTCCAGAAACTCTCTACACTCGAACGGTCTTGAGACTTCCTTGAGCCTGACCTGCCGATATTCCCTCAGTCGGACCGTTTGACATTCAGTTGAGAAGAAAGAGGAAGGTTTGTCAATCGGTCCACACCTTGATTGTCTCCTACTTATTACTCGTTCCCTGAAACTCACTTACCCAAAAAGAAACAACCTCCCAAACATGCGAATGGTACCAATTATTGTAGTTGAACGAGGAAATCTTATCTACATGGTCCACTTCCTGACTCCGTACTCTCCCGGTAAGATCAGGGAGATTCGTACGGTCGACCGTGTACATCCCACTACTATTTTACATAAAGTCGTGGAGCCTATACACAGTTCGGGTACCACAAACTGAGATCGTCAAACCGTCAACCCAAGAAGATTGGACTCATTCCGTCATAAAAAGAGTAAAAATTAAGGGAATGGTTACAACCCAAAAATTGTCGTTCCAAAAATTTTTTAATGTAATTTGAGAGTTTTGTCCCTGTCATCCTTGGATAAAAGGAGTTAAGTAAAGATATTATTCCTAGGAACTTTATGTCGTCCTTTACTGTAAAATAACACGAGTGGGATCAACTAATAAAAAGTAAAGAAGGTGTCTTAAGTTCTTTACCGGAATCCTTTTAAAGGAGACATAACATCAGATATAAAAAGTTACAGTAGTGACATAAAAAGTATAACTTAAGTCTGTAGAGGGAGGTATTGATAAAAACTCACTTACTCGTTTACCGATCTACCTACCTACCTCCTCTTAGAAAGGATAAGACACTAAGAATGACAGATTAAACCATGGGTTTAAGTGGAAGTCCCAGTATTCTTTAAAAGAGAGAGGGTCTCTTAGGAATAAAAAGGATTATTGTATAAAAAGGAATTACACACGTAGACGACGATTACTGGTTTGGGTGAGTTGATTAGATAACCAAAACGATAAGATCCGAGTCATAATTGAATCCCCATACACTTCCCGTTCTCGATAAAATTAAAAAAAATTAAATAATAGAACAAAGTAATCATAATGGTTTACTAAACGATTATTTTATTAAGAGAATTCTCTTAAGGATTGTACTTTCACAATTTTATAAAGTGTTCATTCATGTAGAAACATGAAAATTTCATTCAACAATCATTTCATCCTGATTTATCTTGACTAACCCGATACTTCACATTCAGTAGAGTACAACAAAAAGTTGATTTTTATGTAAAAAAAGGTCCCAACACAAACTGGTTTACCCTTTCGTCAATATTGTGTTTTCGATGTTTGATGTTAGGACCGTCACTTTCGTGACTAATACCCTATAAAGTCTAGTTGTCGTTCACCACCACATTACTACCGTTTTGGGGATTGCGTCAACTGCCGACAGTACACAGGACGTCGCCATTCTGTTCTACTACAACTCACTATCGGGTCCGGGGTAGACCAATGTGGACATTCTTGTCTCTAAGTCATGTTTACTCTTACAGAACTTCCGAAGGGACCACCGAGTCTACCATTTTTTAGACGAATGTCACTCCCTCTAGACCCAAACTAGCGACAAGCCCCTCTTAAGGTACCTGTCTCCTCGGACCGACCGATGTCAGGTACACCAGCGTTTCTCAGATTGTGTTGACTCGCTAATTGTGAAAGTGAGTAGTACTTTCAACCGACAAACGATTGTATGTTCTCAAAGAACTTACTGGATCGTGAAATCATATTGACTTGAACAACTACGAAACATTTCCCGTTACGGTAAGGAGAATAGAACAAACTCTTCCAAATCCCTATTAATCCAAACACACACACACAAAAATAAATTATATGGGAGGAAATAACCTTTTGTTTCCTAATGATCAATTGGTTTCTCCTCCTTATGGACACCAAGGAAAATTTTTTAACAAAAATGAAAAATACTCATATACAAAATTAATATATCTTTTAATCTTTGTATTGATATGCTGGTAGTCATACCAGTAGTACATGAAATTGTCAATAAGTGTAAAACAGTATAAATGAAGATACATATATTTGACATATATATATATATATATATATATATATATACATACACACACACAAAACCGACTCACTAAATTTCACGCAAACTTTGAGATTTAAGAACTCGAACGTAAAGGTTTTTTATGTCAAGCATAAATTTATGACAGTAACACTGTTCAATTAAATGTCTAAACAAATTGACCCGATTTTATTTAAAAGATAACTCAAGAAAAATTTTATCTCTACTGTACGTCACAAATCACGTATTTTATAACCACTCGACTATGTTTAAATATAACGATTAAAAAATATATAATTTTAAGGATTATCTCTTTAATCAGTTTCTTATAAGAAAACATAGTACAATTAAATGAAATTTTTCGTAAAACGTAATATATCATTAGACACCAAGGACTTATTTTTAAGAGTGATAGGTCTCTAAATACTATTGACCATTCAAAACCATAGGTGTAGAAAGTCTTCTATGTAGTGAGTGTATATACTTACATCTTGATATAATACGTATAAACATGGGTGTATGTTCGTACATTCGTTACATACAGTCGTCTTTACTTTAATATGATTTGAATGACGAAATATTATACGACAAATAATGTGTTTTAATAAAATAGTTGTTTATGGTTAGAAATAATATAAAGTTCTTCTTATTTAAGGTGATTTATTTATAAGACATTAAATAGTTAGGTTTAGAGTAACTATTTGTGAATCCGACATAAAAGGGGACAATAATTAACTATACTTTGTAGACATGTGTGTAGAAAAGAGAAAAAGAGAATAATAAAGAAATCTTATTTGAAGGTCATTATCTTAATGACTCGGTTTTTTACGACCTGGGTAAAGGACAACCAACAAAATCAAAACAAAGTCATCGAGTCGACCATTTCTTAGGTGGATGTCAAGTCCTTTGGGACCAAGTTAAGGACCCAGTCCTTCAAGGGGCCCTCTTCCCTATCCGATGAGTGAGGTCATAAGAACCGGAAGGGACCACCGAGTCTACCACTTCTTAGACGGGTGTTATGTTCACTGGACCCAAGCTAGGGACCCAACCCTTCTAGGGGATCTCCTCCCGTACCGTTGGGTGACGTCATAAGAACGGGCCTATTAGTGGTACCTGTCCCCTCGGACCACCCGATGTCAGGTACCCCAGCGTTTCGTAACCCGTACTTACTCGCTGATTCGTGTCGTATCATTTTTCTCTTAGAAGATAGTGTAATTAATTATTAAGGTCTTGAGGGTTACTGAAACCATTTACTCTTTACTTTACGAAATTAAAGTACGGTTTATCCTATCTTACTTCTTTTTCAAAAGGGGGTTGTAAGTGTTGTACCTGAGAATTTTTTATTAAAATCAACATGAAAGGAATCGAATTCTTTTATTTCGGACGCCTTTGATTTGAATTTTACTTTAGAGATCCTTACAACAAAAGTAAAGAGTGGTAAACGAAAAGTCTTAATTACCTTTTATTGTAGCGATTTCGACATCGTACACGTTTCGTTTAACAGTCACTCGTTCCGTAATGTCGCACCATGCAACAAAAAAAAAGACGAAGGTTAAGATAACTCTACATTAACTGTGTCTCACGACATCTTCAAATTCCACATGCCAGATTCTCAAACCGAATGTATGTAGTACTTTAATAATAGTGTCAGTCAAATCACTTGTTGGTAATACAGTATACCAATGTTTTTGTTTCTTTAACTTCTTTTTTTATACACACACACTACTTTTCAGAATCCGATATGAGAGAATTGTCAAAAGTGTATATATACTTAAAATACATACTTATACATATAAGTGATTTACTTAAGTGATTTAAGTAAATATACTTAAAAGTATATAAAGAATAAAGTATGTATATCGCCACAACTAACATAAAGAGTGTAACATGTAATGTATAGATCATAAAAATATGAACCTTCAAACATCATGGAAATCAACGGAAGTAGGTGAAGTGGTGGGGAGTGGAGTTGGTGTTGGACTAAGAGACCATTGGTGCATAGACTGAAGAAAAAAGATACTCAAACAAACATACAGACAAACACAAACTTCATATTACCTGGATGTTGTGATACAATTAAAGATAATGTCTGATACCAATCACAATTCGTAATTTTTCCTCTCGACTCCCGAAAGGACCGTCAGGTCAACTATTCTGAAACACGAAGATTCCGTCCCCCACGACCTGTCCTTTGGTTGTTGTAGTCCACACCGGTTTTTTTTTTCTACCACTTCTCTTGACCCCCAAAAAAACATCGTGGGGCCCCATGGACCTTAAAATCGAAAGGAGAGGGGGTGGTTCTTAACTTAGAACAGGTGTTGAAACCTCCCCGTCAGAATTGTTAACCTGGTTGTCCCTTCAGGGTCCACTCTCGACAAAATGGGATGAGAATACTCTCTTCGCTTCCTTATAAAGGTTTCTTGTTTCATACGATGACTCTTGACTTTTTAACTTCGAAATTTAATTACGATGCGTTACATGATTATCTTTGTCGAATGAAATTGACCGAGTCTTAGAATAAGAAAACGAGAAGTTAAATAAAATCCTCTAAGATCTCAAAAATTCTAAGATGTGTGAGATGGAACAGTATAGAACCTTAATAAAAACCTTAATTCATTTATACCTTACGTGAGACGTCAACACAACACTTGTGTCCTGAGTTGTAAACACAAGTCGTAACACACGAGATCACTTCCGACCACCTCTACACTTCAGGAACCATATGTATAGAGGTCAACCGTGTATTGTCATGAACCTAAACAGATATCGAACATAAAGTACATAACTACTTGGTAAAACAAGAGGGTTTCCTAAACTTCATACATGTAATGTTACTTCGATGCAAAATCAGAATACTGGTAAACAAAGTAGAAAGAGGTGTCCCACCGAACCTTTTCAGTGACAGCTCTGGTACTGCAGTCGTCAATACACCTCCCAACGTGGGACATTGACACCTCAATAGCAGGAAGTCGAGTAAAACAGAGAAAAAGTATAATTTCTTCACTATCAACTTACTTTCAAATATGGTCGTAATAAAGTTTGTTTATTGCAAAAATGTCTTCGTCCTCGTCCACCAGAAAGAAGATTCTTCGAATTACAAATAGATTACACAATTAACAAACTATAATCCGGATATTATAAAAAGTCAAACGATTACATTGATTATGGCCACTTATAAACAGATTTTGGAATTAATAGTTTATACAGAGGTCATGTAAGTCAAGAATTAATTTCGTTCTAGTAAATACGTGGAACGACTAGTACTTCCTTATATTTCTCCCTAATCTACTCGACAAAGAAAGGAATTAAAATAATCGTATCTAAGTACGTAATACTGGTTTAAGTCTCCGTCTATTCATAACTTTATTGATTAATTGGTGTCTATACTTTAATACGTACGACATTTTTTATGTTTGTTAAAGTAATTTTCGAAACGTTAAGTAAGGAACAGACAAAACAAATCTAGGTAAATCACAGAGACTTCTTTATGTATATATACATGAACCCTGTTTTACTCGACTGTGAATCATAAAGGTTGTAAGAGTGGACATAGGTTTGTCTTCCTATAACGATCTCTTTTTAGGTATCCGAATAAGTGTCTAGAGCTAATTGTTGTTGTTTTTGTTTAACCACCTTGACGTGTCGAAACCCTAGAATCAAGGGGTTCGTCCATAACTTAGAGGTGGGACTTGTCACCTTCGTACCTAAGGATCGGTGGTCTGACGGTAAGGAAAGTCACACCAATTTAAGTATTGGTGTTTAGGGTTTACCCGGGAATTCTGACTAACCACCAGTGAAGAGCCGTTTGAAAGACACGACTATTGGGGTGAGAGTAGGGTTTTACTGACAGTGACAAGTGAAGAGAGAAAGGTTTCTAGGTCGTTCGTGGGGTCGATGATCGGAAGGTATGAGATGAGAGTCATCTGCTGGACCCGAGTGTGATGCGACTGTCTTGTCTTAGTTTAGTATGTTTTAAGAGGGGAGGTCCGGTGGTATTATCACAAGTGTAGAGAGGAACTCGGGAGGAAGGGAAGAAAGGGGAAATAGTGATCCTACATCCCGGAGACGAGAACGGTTACTGTCACAAAGATGTACGTCAGAAGTAGTATGTATCGGGAGAGTGATGAGGTTAAATTCGATTCAAAAAGGTCGTAGGACACAAAGAAGGAGTAACGACCTAGTAGGGTAGTGACATGTTTGACGGGGTCTTTTCAAAGTAGAACGTTTCTTGAGAGGTACCTGAGATGGACGGTCTCAAGTCGAGGTAGTCGGTCCCTAAGTTGGACTTCCCTATTCGCCACAACCGCTCTTTGACTCCGTCGGAGAGTCAAAAAGAAACCTGACGGACAAATAAAGTTCGAATACTAAGAAAATATGAAAATGTTTTCGTAATCCAGTCTCCAAACTATAAAAATCAAGGATCTCTGGGTCTAAATAAAAAGAGGTTTTTAGTAACAACGGGGAGTTTTCCTCAAGGAAGGAGTCACTAAGAGAATAGATGAAAAAGAGTACACAGGAACACTTATGTGACATTGAGTACGATTATAGACCCAACGTATGGTGTAAGGAGTCAAATTAAGAATAGAAAGATTCAGAACAAACGGGGAACATAGGATTCGAGTTGTAAAGATTCTTTCCCGAAGATCGATTTATAGAGACTTCAGGGATTAGAGATATTCGATATCATCTTATACAATTGTAATGTCGTAGGGAATTTAGAAATCGAAGATTGATAAAATTAATAAGGATTTGGGATTTAAGTCGTTTGAGGAAACGGCATTTGTGAAAAGAGTGTTTACCCGAAGTCAATCGTTAGGGATGTTACCGGAGTTCGACGTCGGACACACGAGTGAGACCTTGTGAAATAACATTTTAAGGAACTTGTTTACAGTCACTAATTGAAATACTTAATAAGAAACTCGTGTCGACGTCTTCCGAAATACGGAAGAGTATGAGGAGAGTTTTTGTTATTCGTGGAATTATAAGAGAAGTCAGTTTAGTCGGCTCCTTTCCTTTTTTGTTCAGTCTTAGTGTTTCGGATTGAGGAAGTAAGGCCCAGGCACGGATGTCTTGTTACCCTCCCCCAAATCCCGACACGGAGGTAAAACAGTCATTACGGATTGCGACGAAGGTTGTAGATGTATTGGGAGGTTCATGTAGTAAGAAACGAGGGAAAATGTCGTCGTAAAGACCCTACTTTATAGATATAAGTGGGTGAGGTACTGGAGTGGAGGGAAAGAGAAAAGCAGAGAAGAATTAGACTGACGAGAGGAGTGAATCGACTTTTGCCGAGGTCGAACTGAGGAGGGTCCTACGTGACCCCGGTCAAGATCACTAGTGGACTAAAGACAAGTAGGATGAACTAGAGAGTCGTCGTAAACTGTTTCACTTAGTGAAGAATGAAGATCTTTTCAAAAAGAAGGAATCGAAGAGGAGGAAATGTAGGATGGAGTAACTACCGAGGAAGAGTCGGGAAGTACCGATCGACAAGAAGAAGAACTAAAAATTGACACCCTCAGGGGTCCTGAGTTTGGACATTTTGGTAGACTTTCTTGTCAAAATGAATAAGTAAATAAAAAGAAAAGAACGGTTTCATATTGAAAGTTTTCTTATCTCAGAAAGGGTGAAAAATTCCTGTAATTTTATTAGAGTCACAAAGGGGTTTAAACGTTCATGTCATTTCGGAAAATTCAAAAGTCTTGTCAAACTCTTATATTACGGTTATACCACGGGTCTTCGAGACTTAGGAAGTTATACGTTGAGAGTGTCTTGGAGTCTTGTAGCAAGTTTAATCCTCCACTTGTGACTGTTTGATCCTGGTGAAACAGTAGTCTAGATCCGTTAAAATAGTTAACATTGTATTCAAAAAGAATTGATTTTCCATATTAAGTCTTATTGCACAAATTTAACCAACGATATAAAAAGTCAAAGGAAGTTAGATCTAGTAAAGAAGTGAAAAAAGAATTGAAAATAGTGAAATTGGGGAAACTTCTGGAGTTTGGTCGATACCACATTTACCGGATTCCAAAAAGACTATAAGAGATCTCATTTAATCCAATACGTAGAAACCGTCTCTATGGTGTCTACATTATGACACGAGAAAGACAACATAGAAAGTTCACTGTACGTCAAAACTTATAAGAGAATACTACAAGAGTAGTTAATAAACTAATTACATTACGGACGTCTACCACTGACGTCGGTACTTTAATTTTCTGCGAATGAGGAACCTTCTTTTCGATACTGGTTGGATCTATCATATAAGTTTTCGTCTCTGTAATGAAACGGCTGATTCCAGACAGATCAGTTCCGATACCAAAAAGGACACCAGTATATACCTACACTCTCAACCTGACACTTCTTCCGACTCGTGGCGTCTTAACTACGAAAACTTGACACCACGACTTCTTTTGAGAACTCTCAGGGAACCTGACGTTCCTCTAGGTTGGTCAGGTAAAACTTCCTCTAGTCGGGACCCTAAAGAAACCTTCGTTACTACGATCTCATGAGGTCATAAAACCGGTGGAGTACGCTTCTCAACTGGGTAACCTTTTCTGGGACTACGACCCTCCCTTACCCCCGTCCTCCTCTTCCCCTGCTCTCTCCTACTCTACCGACCTACCGTAGTGGTTTAGCTACCTGTACTCAAACTCACTTGAGGTCCTCAGCCACTACCTGTCCCTCCGGACCGCACGACGTTATGTACCCTAACGTTTCTCAGCCTGTGCGACTCACTGACTTGACTTGACTTGACTTGACTCCATGAAACTCTTTAAAAGAAGGAGTAGTTTTACAGTTAAAAACGTACGTGAATGATATAGTCATACCTGGGGACCGAAGGATAGAATGACGTTAATAATGAACAGTATTGGGTACCGGTAGTAAATAAAGCTACGAGTATAACAGGGACTAAACCGGTCCTCTCTGAGATGTCTAATCGAAGCCACAGGGGTAGTAAGAGACCTATGAAAAAACCAAAAAACACACATTTCACAATATTAATAGGGGAACAAGAAAAGGAGGAAGTCGGACCTTAGAAGGTGAAGAGGGTTCTTGGGAATAAAATTTTTTGGTCGAGACTCATCAACTCACAATAACAAACGGATAGGGTAGTTACTATTCCCGATATCTTACATACTTAAATGTATTAAAAATAGATAAATTTAACTTAAGTATATTATGGAGGTCAAGGTCAGAGTATGTTGATCCAATTAAGATCAAAAAAAGGAAAAAGTATAACCATTGAGGGAACATACGACGACGACGACGACGACGATTCAGCGAAGTCAGTACAGACTGAGACACACTGGGGTATCTGCCGTCGAGTGGTCCGAGGGGACAGGGACCCTAAGAGGTCCGTTCTTGTGACCTCACCTAACGGTAAAGGAAGAGGTCACGTACTTTCACTTTCACTTCAGCGAGTCAGCACGGGCTGAGAATCGCTGGGGTACCTGACGTCGGAAGGTCCGAGGAGGTAGGTACCCTAAAAGGTCCGTTCTCATGACCTCACCCAACGGTAACGGAAAAGGTTGAGGGAACATACTGTCACTCTTTAGTCCGTGGGTAACAGAAATTATGGGAACTCCAAATAACACTTGTGTACGTATATAAACTAGTTGAACTGACAAACATTGGTTAGAGGGTTGTGACGGTGTGGTACCTAAACTACGACACGTGAGTCCGAAACTATGGAGAGTAACCCAGTGGGGAAGGAGGTGTAGACCTGTCGACGAAACCACACAATATAGAAACTGTGTTGTACGACCTGGTGACAAAAATGTCCTTCCTCCCGTCTTTCCAAAATGAGAACAAATATGGACATAAGGTTCATGGATCTTGTCACGGATATTGTAGTATATACGGTTATTTTTAGTCAACGAACTTACTCAGAGGGACTACTCAATCATATAAGGGGGTGGGACCCCTAAGACTCAAAAGAATGATAGGTTAGAGTCTACTAAGATTATGTCATCAAAGACCCCGAGGATCATAGTCTAGAGTTTAGATATACTGGTCGGTACCCTCCTGTCGTCTCCCAGGTTTGAGATCATGTCGGAGACCGAAGTTCTAAAATCCTGGTAAAACGATACTTATTTCCCAAATAAGTGTAGTCCTATAGGTCTCTATATTCTTCTTAATCAGTTCCATCTCCTCACTCCGAACTTCTCAGTGTCGAGTCTACGTGTCTATCCTATATAGATTCTTCGGCGTCCTGTGTATATTGTTACCGACTGAATTCTTTATTGGTCTCTCATCGTTTTCAACCGGATTGTTCCTTTCGTCACCAACAACTTCTAAAACGAATCACAAAAACTATTTACAGTACGGAAATGAATATGGACAATAAAATTATGTTAATTCAAGAGTTCGGTTTATAAGTGGGAATAAGACTCTTACTTCATTTTTAGTTACACTTTCAAAGTAGTACAAATTTTCTGTAAGTCAAGACTACAACGAGCCAAAGTGGAGTCCTATAATAAACTGTGCGTCTCACTATAAGGTCTACTAAAATGACCCGAGAAGGACATCGTGATCAATATTGATTCGGAACTCGTATAGAGAACGTGAACATAAATCGTCTGAATGAATTTTTTATAAAATATCTTTAACGATTTCCCTTAAATTTTCAATATTCACTGATTTCAGTAAGTATCTGTATTACAAAAAGTCAATATATATATACAGATAATACGTTTAATGTAAATTTTTTATTAAAATACATAAGTAAAATAAAAAACGACACCACCCAGAAGTAACGCACCCGAAAAGGCATCGACTCCGTTCTTCCCCGATAGAGATCAACGTCATGTACCCGGAGAGGAACCCCACCGAAGAGAATAACGTCTCGAGATCCCCCGACCCCGAAGTCATCAACGACATGTCCCGAGTCATCAACGTTCGGGGTCAGAGATCTCGTGTCCGAGTCATCAGCACCACGTGTCCAAATCGACGAGGCTCGTGTACGCTAGGAGATCCAGTCCTTAGCTTGTACACAGAGGAAGTAACCGTCCACTTAAGAAATGGTGATACAGGTGGTCCCTTCGTCGTTCAATATAACATCTGGTAAGTTTTAAAAAATGTTTCAATATTTAAGAGTCACAAAGGTCTTACTCTACAAAGATGTCTAAACAATACTTTCTACAATGAGGGGCAAAGAGGGTGAAGTGTCCGTTGTTAAAAGATGAGAAAATCGAATTACAATCCTTAAAATCTGTCACGGGACAACCGGACTAACAATCGTAAAACGTGAAAGTGACGACACCGGGTCCAAGTTAGGGACCAGATCCTTGACTCTATTGTGTTCGACACACCGTACCGACTTTTTTTTTCTTAAAATAAATATGAGGGTACGAAAATACATAGTCCGAACATAACGAAGAAGAACTAAAGAGGTAAAATACTATAACTAAGGATACCAATTCCTAATTCAAGATAAAGGAGGAGAACGTAGAAGTAGTATGTACCGTTGAAAGGGATTTTGGATAGGAAGACTACATTGATATATATGAAATAATCTAGTTATGAGTCAAAAATGTATCAGTATTTATGTTAATAAAAGAAGAGAATACGTTATAAAATAAAGGGGATCTCGATTATTGATATACTAGAATTTGACCGAATCGAAAGAAACATAGATAGTAATCAAGTTGAGGGTTGAAGTTCCACCGAAGTTATGAAATAACTTCATATCAACTACATTTATGTTATAATATATTCAAAATTCACATGTTGTATCGTTAAGTGTTAAGAATTTTTAACATAAAGTAAACATCAATATTTCATAACCGATATAAGGAACATAACGGGTTATATAAACACATCAAACGAATAATTAAATAAAACAGACACGATACACCGAAAGTTCTAGAATCAAAGGTTGGTCCCAGGTTTGGGCACGAGGGACGTCATCTACGCACCTTAGGATAGACGACCTGACGGTCCCTAAGAGCCGAATAAATAAAATATGTATTGTCAAACGTGGAGAATTAGGGGTAACGGTAGACGCAGAGGGTAAACTTAGAGGAGAGTCCAGAAGTCTACGTCTATCATAAAGTAGTCAGAATAGAAAGAGGTTCTAAAAAGTAAAGACGATAGTTTCAAAATTAAGGTTGTCGAGAAAAAGTGAGGGACTCATAAGAAAAGAAGGAACAAAACACAGTACAAACGATAAAGAATAAAATAGACTTATATCATTATTGTCAAACCCAAACAAAACCGAAATCAACAGAAGAGATACAAAGGAGAATATACGGTAAAACGAAAAAAAATTAAACTTAATATAGAAAAGCATAATCTCCGTAAAGAGACAATAAACCGTTAGGAACCAATAGATGAATTTAAGTCCTAACCCTTTGAAAATTTCCGTAAACTCCAAGGTTCCCGGATACACCTAAACTGGTACACATGAAGAGTCTTCCTACTGGACCAACCAACTCAGTCAAAGTGACTCCGGGGAATCTAGAGGAGAATCTGATCTGTGTAGGGGTCCCGTCGGAGAGGGAGGAGAGACGAGTGTGTGTGTATTTTTCCGGACCAACGGTCATGAAGTTCTCAAATCACCCCCTACTTCCCAAATCACCCCCTACTTCCAAAATCATGGTCCGTACACAAACCGATTAGATGAATAAAAGACATCCCATAAGGAGGGAATTAGGACAGACCACTGGGAGTTACGTTTCCGGGATGAAATGGGGACAAAATAGGGTACCCCTATTTATTCCCCATTAACAAGTCGACATTCCTGGACTTAATTTTTTTTAAAAAAACACCATTTTCAGTGTATTATATTTCGTATGATAAAATTGGTATAAATTGATATATAAAGTCACCGTGACTCACGTAAGTGTAACAACGCGTTGAGAGTAATAGTAGGTAAAGAGTTTAACAAGTGGAAGGATGACTTGGAGACTAGGACAATTTGTGATTGAGGGGTAAGAGGGAGGGGGTCGGGGGCCGTAGATAGGCACAGGAAAGACTGAGATACTCAAACTCATAAGATCCACAGAGGAGCCTCTTCCGTTACCGTTGGGTGAGGTCATGAGAACGGACCTTTTAGGGTACCTGTCTCCTCGGACCACCCGACGTCAGGTCCACCAGCGATCCTCAGCATGTGCCGACTCGATGAAGTTAAAGTGAAAGTGAAAGTACGTAACCTCTTCCTTTACCGTTGGGTGAGGTCACAAGAACGGACCTCTTAGGGTCCCTGCCACCTCGAACCACCCGACGGCAGATACCCCAGCGTGTCTCAGCCTGTGCTGACTTCACTGAATCGTCGTCGGCGTCGTCGTTGTCCACAGAGGATATTCACCTTGGTTTGTCATAAACAGACGTAGATTATATATAAGGGAACACCGAGTCGCCCATTTCTTAGACGGACGTTACGCCCTCTGGACCCAAACTAAGGACCCAACCCTTCTAGGGGACTTCTTCACTTTCCAATGGATGAGGTCATAAGACCGGACCTCTTAAGGTACCTGATATGTCAGGTACCCCAACGTCTCAACCTGTGCTGACTCACTGAAAATGAAAGGTGCATGTAACCTTACATAAAAATCCATTTATATACAGGATGTTTGTCTAATGTTGAAAAAAAAAAGACGATACCCTTGTCAAGTCAAGTCAATCAAGTCAACGAGTTAACACAGGTTGAGAAACGCTGGGGTACTTAACGTCGTGCGGTCCGGAGGGACAGGTAGTGGTTGAGGATCTAGAGTTATTAGTAGATAAAATATGTACCATTACACATATACGGTTAGGGTTAGAGGTTTGAATAGGATGAAGTCATGGGGTGAACCATAGGTACACAAATAAGGGATTCAGACATCTTGGACTTATAAAAAATTTGTCTTAGAGTTGGTTAGAAAAAAAAGATCGAGGAGAGAAGGAGGAGGGAAGGGAATGAAGGTCTCTAGGGATGTGGGTGTTTAAGAACTCTAAGTTCCTCAAGGACGTCACACTTGACCGATCGAAGAATCGAGACTGGAGTCGAAGGTCCTGACGGGATATGGTGAATGGAAAAGATCACTTTCAAGGTTCTGAAGACAAAGACAGAAGAGAGAATAAGAGGGTCAGGACTATCTAAATACAGAAAAACTTTTAGAGAATAAAAAAATAAGAAAAAAAGAAAATAAAAACCGACATGACCAGAAGAAACGACTTACGTCCGAAGAGGTCGACACCGCTCACCCACAGTGACACACAACGTCCCACGCCCAAAGGGTAACACCACTAAGGAGACAACGTCTCACGCCCGAAATCGGACCTCCCGAAGTCATCAACGTCGGGTGTACGAGTCATCAGTACCATGTGGCAAAAATCCACCGTACACCCAGACATAAGGGTCTGGTCCCTAGTTTGGACACGGGAGACGACACCTTTGTGTCTAAGACTTGGTAATCTGATGGTCCTTTCAGGAATGAAAATAAAATACTTTCGAATAAAACGAAATTTTTATGAATCCCATTGAAGAATTCGTTTCTTATTTTTTAAAAAAAACTCTTTACCCTCTTCGTCTTTGTCCCTTCGGTCTATTTATTAATGTTTCTCCTTTCAAGACGAGGTCTCTAGTGTAATCAAAAAAACACACCGATTCCGTCCAGAATGAACGTCTTACGACCCAGAAATCAAGCTCGTACACCCTAGATCAAAGGACTGACCCCTAACTTGGATTCTTGGGCCGTAACCCTAGAAACCAGACTCGGTGACCTAGTGGTCCCTTCAAGATCTCTGGTATAAGACTTTCCATCTTAGGTCGTCTCACACGTCTCCCGTTTTTTAGGACATAACACCATACTTCTTACATAACATTGATTTTCAACCTAGGGCGACGAGTGATGCGTTTTCGGTTATTTCTCCGGTCCCACCACATTTTCTTTCAAACGAAATAAAACTTACGACCGATGTTCTCACCCTTCCCACACCCCCTCACCCCGTCTCCCCTCCCCTACGGACAAGTTTCTGACTGAGGGGGGTCTGGGGGGGTATCAGTCACCTGTTCTCGAAAATCTCCGGCTCCTTCCCCCAATATACGTCCTTGTCATATTAGTCGAGACTACAGTAGAACTTTAACCAGTGCACAATCAGACTGGTGAGAGTACAACAAAATCCCTGTCACTTAGAAGTCAAACTCCCAACCAAACAAAGGTAAAGGAACTCCGGTCAAGAGTCTTAACACCGTCGAATACAGGACCCAGGACGAGGTAAAGTCATAGTGTCTCATGAAATTGTCTGGAGTGACTAAAGTTGGTGAAAACCCTTTTCTCGGATCTCAGAAGAATTGAAAAGGTTAAAAGTAAATAAGTTGTTTGTATCTACTGATCTTTGTAAAACATCCCGAATTCTAGTAATTTCACATATTCTATGTTAATAACAGGAGTACCTCAAGTGTTTATTAATCATATATTGAATGCACAATCTTCTTGAAGTCACAATATATTGAATTCACAAAGTTAGGTCATTCGTGGTGTCTTTGTCTCCTGTCAGACTGACTTGATAGACCTTTAGTCGTCGGTCTTTCTATCCTCTTTTTTCTTTATAAAATAGTTTCCTCCGTATCTATCGACACAGTTTAGGACGGTTCTTCGATTCCTTAATCCCCTTCGCCGTCTACCTAAATGACTAGGTGATCGAAACAAGCATCACTACGAAAGATTCCGGGTGAACTGAAGTGCAAGGTCCTACAGATCGAGATCCACTCACTAGTGTGGTATCACTGATAGACCCAGTACTTTTAGAAAAAACACGTCACGAAGACACATAAGAACGGTGGAGAAGAATTATAGAGGACGAAGAGAATCCAGGTATGGTAAAGACAGGAAATAACTCGGGTAGAGATGTACAGAGGTTAAAATAAAAACAGAAACGGAAAATTATATATATATATACAAATTTAAAAAATATAAAACCCGACACGACTCAGAAACAACGATAATCCCAAAAAGAGGTTAACGTTGTTTGTCCCCGATGAGAGATCAACACGAGTCCGAAGAGTGACACCACCGAAGAGAACAACACCTCGTGACCGAAACCCCACATACCCGAAGTCATCGACTCGAGGGTCCGAGATCCCTTGTCCGAGTTATCAACACCACGTACCCGAATCACCGTCGTTTACCTTGGAAAGGTCTAGTCCCTAGTTTGGGACAAAGGACGTGACCGTCTGTTACTGTGTCTTCAATCGAACGTCTCTGAGAGGACCGGTTTGGTCCCTGTTACACTTATTGTTTTATTTACTGTCGTTACCTAATATCGTTTCGATCATCTCCACTACCTTAAGGTTAACTCGATAAAGTTTAGGACTTTCTACTACGACACTTTCACGACGTGAGTTATACGGTCGTCTAAACCTTTTGAGTCGTCACCGGTGTCCTGACCTTTTCCAGTCAAAAGTAAGGTAAGGGTTTTTTTCCGTTACGGTTTCTTACGAGTTTGATGGTGTGTTAACGTAAGTAAGGTGTACGATCATTTCATTACGAGTTTTAAGAGGTTCGGTCCGAAGTTGTTATGTACTTGGTACTTTAAGATCTACAAATTCAACCAAAATCTTTTCCGTCTCCTTGGTCTCTAGTTTAACGGTTGTAGGTGATCTAGTAACTTTTTCGTTCTCTCAAGGTCTTTTTGTAGATAAAGACGAAATAACTGATACGATTTTGGAAACTGACACACCTAGTGTTATTTGACACCTTTTAAGAATTTCTCTACCCTTATGGTCTGGTGGACTGAACGGAGAACTCTTTAGATATACGCCCAGTCCTTTGTTATCAATCTTAACCTGTACCTCGTTATCTGACCAAGGTTTATCCTTTTCCTTATACAGTTCCGACATATAACATTGGGACGAATAAATTGAATACAAGTCTCATGTAGTACTCTTTGCGACCCGACCTTCTTTGTTCGACCTTAGTTCTAACGGCCCTTTTTATAGTTATTGGAGTCTATACGTCTATTGTGGTGGGCGTACCGTCTTTCACTTCTTCTTGATTTCTCGGAGAAGTGCTTTCACTTTCTCCTCTCACTTTTTCAACCGAATTTTGAGTTGTCTCTAGTAAGACAGCAAAAACTCTAACGTAGGTACATGACGTAAAGTCTGAGAAAACAACTGGTACTACCCATGAGCTAAAGAAGATTCCCTAAGGACGGGTGTCATCATCTATATTACCAGTAGACTCAATTTAAGTGGGTAAGACCAGGTAAAGTCAAGCGTCTAAGGATCTTACAACTGTAAGTGAGAACGGTAGAGGACAAACTGGTGAAGGTTAAACGGGACTAAGTACCTGGATTGTAAGGTCCAAGGATACGTTATAGCGAGAAATGTCGTAGCCTGGAACGAAGATAGTGGTCAGTGTAGGTGTCGACCCATAACAAAAACGAAACCGAGGTAGGGAAGTAAGAAAAACCTCAATAAAGAGGTGACTAGAGGTCTTCGTATAACCCGGAGATGGCTGGACCCCTCAAGGAGAAAGTCATAGGATAGTAAAACGGAAAAGTATGACGAGTACCCCAAGAGTTCCGTTCTTATGACTTCACCAAACGGTAAGGGAAGAGGTCACCTGGTGTAAGACAGTCTGGAGAGGTGGTACTGGGCGGACAGAACCCACCGGGGTGTCCGTACCGAATCAAATTAACTCAATCTGTTCCGACACCAGGTACATTAATCTAACTGATCAAAAGACACTGATACCAAACACACAGAAGGGAGACTACGGAGAGTGTTGTGGATGACAAAATGAACCCAAAGAAAATGGAACCTACACCCCATAGAGAAGTACCGACGAGGTCGTTTCACGTCGGCGACAAGGAATGGAACCTGCTCCCCATACAGGAGTACCGGCGGGGAGGACTGGAACCCACACCTCATTGAGGAGAGTCGGGAGGACACGTGCGCACCGGTGAAGAGGAACCTGCACCCCAACGAGGAGAGTCCGTGGAGGGGACTGGAGCCCTCACCCCATCGAGGAGAGTCAGCGGTGAGAACTGGAACCTTTTTCCTTTTCTTAAGGTCTTTTTGTAGATAAAGACGAAATAACTGATACGGTTTCGGAAACTGACACACCTAGTGTTATTTGACACCTTTTAAGACTTTCTCTACCCTTATAGTCTGGTGGACTGGACGGAGGACTCTTTGGAGATACGTCCAGTCCTTCGTGTCAATCTTGACCTGTACCTTGTTGCCTGACCAAGGTTTATCCTTTTCCTCATGTAGTTCCGACATATAACAGTGGGACGAATAAATTGAAGATACGTCTCATGTAGTACTCTTTACGACCCGACCTCATTCGTGTTCGACCTTAGGTCTAACGGCCCTCTTTATAGTTATTGGAGTCTATACGTCTACTATGGTGGGAATACCGTCTTTTACTTCTCGTTGATTTTCCGGAGAACTACTTTCACTTTCTCCTCTCACTTTTTCAACCGAATTTCGAGTTGTAAGTCTTTTGTTTATAGTACCGTAGGCCAGGGTAATGAAGTACCGTTTATCTACCCCTTTGTCACCTTAGTCGCCGACTACAATAAAAAGACCCGAGGTTTTAATAACGTCTACCACTAACGTCGGTACTTTAATTTTCCGAATGAGGAACCTTCCTTTCAATACTGGTTGGATCTGTCTTATAATTTTTCGTCTCTGTAATGAAACGGTTGTTTCCAGACATCAGTTCCGATACCAAAAAGGTCACCAGTATATACCTACACTCTCAACCTGACGCTTCTTTCGACTCACGGTTTCTTAACTACGAAGACTTGACACCACAACCTCTTCTGAGAACTCTCAGGGAACCTGACGTTCCTCTAGGTCGGTCAGGTAGGATTTCCTCTAGTCAAGACCCACAAGTAACCTTCCTGACTACGACTTCGACTTTGAGGTTATGAAACCGGTGGACTACACTTCTCGACTGAGTAAACTTTTTTAGGACTACGACCCTTTCTAACTCCCGTCCTCCTCTTCCCGTGTTGTCTCCTACTCTACCAACCTACCGTAGTGGTTGAGTTACCTGGACTGAAACCCATCTAAGACCCTCAAGTACTTCCTGTCCCTCCGGACCGTACGACACCAAATACCCCATCGTTTCTCAGCCTGTACTGACTTGTTTACTTGACTTGACTTGACTTACCTAATACTGAGTAATATTAACCTTATTTCATCCTTCGGTCCCCAGGTAGGACTATATTACATACGTACGGACGTACACACGAACGAACACAGGCTGAGAAACACTGGGGGACCTACCATCGGGAGGTCCGAGGAGACAGGCACCTTAATAGGACCGTCCTTATGACCTCACCCGTCGGCAAAGGAAATGGTCCCCTAGTAGAACTGGGACTCTAGTTTGGGTACAGAGCACGCAGAGGACATAACCGTCCGCTTAAGAAATGGTAACTCGGTGACCCCTTTGGGTATGACTATATTATTCAGTTATATTTTTAACTTTAAAACTAGTCCTTGTTTTAAAGAGTTTCATGGAGTGGTAGAGGGTTTATGAAGTGTCACCTCCACTGAACGTCTGTAGTGGAACTAGTTTACTAGTTACACATGTAGTAGTCATTATCTTGTAAAGTTTTGACCTACAGTGGACTTTCCTGCGTTACCCTTCTCGTGTTTTAGAGAAGATACCACAGGGACGGTTTCCACGTATTCGATTAGATGAGGTGTCTTATAGTCTCTTCGGCATGCGACAAAATGTGGTATCCACCAACTCCAGAAGTTTTCCCAATTTCCGTATTTTCAGTGCCTTTTTCCCTAGATCTGACTTCCTTTGACTCTTTGTATTGTTGGTTTATTTTGTGAACCAAGAAAATTAATTCTTTTCGAAACCCCTGTGCTACTTTAGCGTATCTTAGACTACTAATTCCCCAGGATTAAAAAGTCACAAGTGGAGGACTAAACCTACTACAAAACTCCTCAATGTGTGACTTCCTAGTCTCGGTGACCCGTGGTAAAACCGTCATATAAGAGTTTCACAAGTCTTTTGTATTTTCTGACATGACATGAACGTATAAAACCTCTTTTAACTGTAATAAAGTCACAGAAGTTTTTCAACCTTTTTGAGTAAAAATCACAATATGAAGTCGATCTTCTCTGTTTATTTACTTATTTATACAAATAGTTTGCTAATCTCCGAACTCGGGATCCCGTGAGATTGAGAATTTATAGTCAGTCGCCTCTTTATCGGTCTTACCGACACTTCCTTCGTAGTCACTTCGTCCTACATTTCCTCCTTTTCGACTCCTTCTTTTACAAAAGTTTTCATCCTTCACCAAGTGAGACAGTTTACGACGACTCTCTAGTTCCTCCTACTTGTCTTTTGTCAACTAGTGACTTGACCGAGGTTCCGTAGGACCTTCCTCAGTCCGACCTCGGCAAAAATCGACTCTTTCCTGTCGTCAGTCTAACTCTTCTCAGTGTTTCTCTTTACCTCCACTCCTACACCTCACCCACTTATGTCTATTGTAGGGTCTTCACAACGACAATTTCTTTTATTTTTTACAATACATCTCGAGTGTCTCTCAAGAAACATTCTTCGTTCCAATCGTCCCGTCAAACATGTCACTGCCTCTACTGGGTCGTTTCTCCCCCTTTGAGCCCTACGTCCTTTGGGAGTCGGATTTGACCTCGCCCCTCTCCCGACACTACTTTAGACGCATACCTCTGTGACGGGGACCCTCCTCGTCTACGGGAAGTAGTATCACTATTTGCCCTTACTTCACTCCAACCCGGGTCCCTTTCTTTCTACACTCGAGATAATGCCACCCCTACTTCCCTCTTAAAAGATACTCAACATAGACAAGACAGTCACATTATACTTCGGTCCAGTAGATGACTCTCGTCACATAACTTCGGGCCATCAACCCGCACACCCAATCCTGAAACTTTACTCTCCTCTTCGTTTATCACTGTCGGTAAAATCTCTCACCCCTGTGGTTACGTCTTGGCGTCTCTTCACTGATACTACCGGTTCGTCTAAACTCACGGGTAAACTCTAAAAACAAATACTTAAATTCCACTCCCCTTAAGGAACCACCGGGGTACTAATCCTGAGACACGAAAGTGACAAATCCCACACTTAAGTTCGGGACCGACCCCTTGATTCCAGGGTCTTCGACACACCGTGGTGGTTTTTAAAAAAAATTAAATTTTATAATTCACTCTAGACAGTCATACGAATACCTAAAGAACGTTGTTGTGGGTCGATAAAGTAATGTCCACTTCTACATCCTTTATGATTCACAGTCTAGAAAAAAAAGGGTTTATATATGTATACATAAAAAAGTCTCTGTAATGTACCGAGAATAATGAAACGACTGAATTCCAGGTAGATCAGTTCCGATACCAAAAAGGACACCAGTACATACCTTCACTCTCAACCTGACACTTCTTCCGACTCGCGGCTTCTTAACTACTAAAACTTGACACGACAACCTCTTCTGAGAACTCTCAGGGAACCTGACGTTCCTCTAGGTTGGTCAGGTAAGACTTCCTCTAGTCGGGACCCTAAAAAAACCTTCCTTACTACGATTTCGACTTCGAGGTCATGAAACCGGTGGAGTACGCTTCTCAACTGAGTAACCTTTTCTGAGACTACGACCCTCCCTAACCCCCGTCCTCCTCTTCCCCTACTGGTTCCTACTCTACCGACCTACCGTAGTGACTGAGCTACTTGTACTTAGACTCACTTGAGGCCCTCAACAACTACCTGTCCCTTCGGACTGTACGACACTAAGTACCCCAGCGTTTCTCAGTCTGTGCTGACTCGTTGACTTGACTTGACTTGACTTGTTTCCTTCTGTTCCATACTTAACGTTTCGAAAATTACTTTTACAAACATGGAAAAATGACGGACGTGTTAAAGTGTAGATAAATTATCGTTAATTAAGTTACGAACGTTCGAGCAGATGGAGACTTAAACAGTATCTCATACTTAGATTCGATTATTTTAATTCCTTTTCGTAGTCGAGTAGATTAGGAAGAAATACAAGGTCTTAGTCGTTCTACGTATATACTCAAGAAATTTTTCCGATTTTATCCAACTACATATTTAACACTCAAATAAAGAGTTCGACACATTTACGTTGTAAAGATGTTTTTGTAAATTTAGTTTCCGGTGTGACATACTTTTGTTTTAAGAATTAAGTCCGACAAAAGTATATATCGGTAAACCGTAAGTAGAGGAAAACCGACCTGTCTACTTTTAAGTGTACGGATGTGTCACCCGGAAACGGGTTCTAGTTAAACAAATTTCTATAAGAAAACATTATAAACACAATTTATAACCCCTCATGAACATAGTAAGTTTTAATTCAGACCCAATAAAGAAACTAATTCTTGAATTACATGATCCCTATGTAAACTATTGATTCCAAAATCTGTTTATAAGTGGTCGTAATCAAGACAAATCATGGACTTTATACAACATCATTATAGTTTGTTATTTGTGTACTCCATTCGTCGTTCGGAGAATCTTCTTTCTGGTGTACGAGGACGAAGACACTTTCGTAATAAATAAACTTTCTCACGATCATATTGGAAAATGAGTTGATAATGAAGAATTATACTTTTTCTCTGTCTACTCGTCTTCTTTCTTTTGAGGTCTCAATGTCAAACGTTGGGACTTATATTGACGACTGTAAAGCCAAAGCTGTGAACAAAAAGGTGCGGTGGGACATCTCTTTCTACTTTGTGTGCCATTATTCCAATTTTGTATAGAAGTAACAAATATGTAAGAATATGTATAAAGTCTAGGAAACCCTCTTGTTTTAACAAATAGTTATATACTTTATGTCCGATGTCTGGTTAGGCTCATAACGGTAAATAATTGACCTCCGTACATATGGTTCCGGAAGTGTAGAGGGGTTCCGAAGTGATCTCGTGTCTTACGACTTGTGTTTATAACTCAGAACACATCAGGTGTTGTGTTGACGTTTCGTACAAGGTATAAACGAATGAAAGTTTTAATTAAAGTTCGATACTGTTCCTTAACCATCTCACACGTCTTTGAATTTTTGAGATCTTCGGGAATTTTATTTAACTCCTTATTTTATTAATCTAAGACTTAGTCAATTTCATCTAATAAAGATACACTATGTGACAACTCGTATTTAGATTAAAAAATCTAAAAGTCAAGAGTCATCGTATGGAACCAGAAACTCTTATAAGGGAGTGAAGAGAGCATTGTCATCCCATTTTGATGGCATTTTGTCATCCCATTTTGAGGGGGGATGAGAAAAAAAAAAAAAACTGGCGTGGTGTACCGGAGACCATAGAATCAAGGGGTTGGTCCATGGTCTGTGGGTGGAGGACTTAACTTTCGTGTCTTAGATTTGATGATCCCTTCTGACGTCCAGAGGAAAATTACGGATTGTGTATGGAACGAGACATTTTCCTTGAATGTATCACAACAACGTCAAACTTCAAATATGAAGTTTGTGTTTGTTTGGTCGAGTATCTTTTTCTCCACTCTAAACACCAATGGTCTCTACCGACAACACCCACCCCACTCCGCACCCCTTAACCTACTTTCGTCACCTTTCATGATGTTTGAAGGTCCATATTCTATTTGTTTGTGATCCCTACATTACATGTTGTACTATTATATTAATTGTGACGATATAGAATAGATACTTTTATCTAATCTCACATTTAGAATTCGAAAAGTAGTGTGTGTGTTTTAAAAAAGAAGACAAAGAAATTAAAAAATAGGTAACTCTAGTACCTACAAGTGATTTGAATGACACTATTAGTAGAACCCTACATGTATTCAGTAATACGACATGTGGAATTTGAATTTTTCACGACACACAGATAGTATAGAGTTGTTGTGACCTGTCTTTTGTTTTTGTTTTTTTTCTTGTATGGTACGACATTACGGAACGGCTGACTGTTAGAAGAAACGTGTACGATGTCGAACTCACTACAGTAGAAAGTCGTTTCGACTTTTTCTCCACCACTCTTTACTCCTGTTGCAAGTGTCTTTAAAGTACATTTAAAATCCAAGTCGGTCGAAATTAGAGAATCCGACTCCATTCTTGTTGATTTTAATAAAAAAATTCTTAGAGAAATAGACACTTATAACCCTCTTTGAGAGAGGTAAGGGAGAGTGAATCGTACTTTATTTCGTAAACAAAGAGTTAACGGTTTCAGTAAGCTTCGAGACTTTGATAATTGTTTATACTATCTTCCAAGAGAAAAGTGACCTGTGACACTTTTGTTTTGTTTTTGTTTGTTCGTCTTGGACCAGATCGTCAAAAAACGAGTCGTTAAGATGAGCATCTTTAAATAAGGTTTTTTTTATTAATCTATACAAGGGTTCTATATGCACAATTATGTTCTCAACCTAACTATTTAAAATCTTATAAATATATCATCTTAAGATAAGTAGGTCTTTTTTATTATTTCTAATTATAAACAACTTTTTTACTAAAAAACGTCATTTCTCGTTTAACATTCGTTTGACTTTTTAAGTCAAAGTAAAAACAACTTCGTGTAACGAATGTACAAACACTCATGTTTACACGTATTATGTCGAAATGTAAGTGCATGAACTCACTACGTATTAGACTTTCTTTTGAACTTATGGTTTGGTCACCAGTATTCAGAGACCCATCATTCTTAAAAATAAGTTACTGGTGTCTAATAATATATTATTTTTTATTAAAAATTTAGGATTGTGAATTGACTCATGTTTTCTTATAGGTCTTTGATTAGAAGAAATAATCCTTAAAATTATAATTTTAATTTGTTATAGTTTAAATGTTATGAAGAGTTATAAAATACGTTATTTATAACATACACATACGTGTAAACGATTCATCGAAGTCAGTACAGGTTGAGACACTCTGGGGTACCTGACATCGGGGAGTCCGAGGAGACAGACATCCCTAAGAGGGTCCGTTCTTCTGACCTCACCCCACGGTACGGGAGGAGGTCTCTTAGAAGGGTTGGGTCCCTAGTTTGGGCACAGAGAATACAGAGGACGTAACCGTCCGTCCAGGAAATGATGATCGGAGTAGACCGTTCGGGATTTATAACGTATACAATAGAGTTAAACTTTTCCTTGAGTTATCTTATAAACAAAGTAAGACTAATTTGTTTAGGTATATACTTTAACAATCTTACTATCACTAATTTATACTTCACATAAAAAATCTCTACGTGTCATTTCTTAAATCTTTACTTTACATTATTACAAAGATTAAGTGAAATTTTAGTGAGTCGTTTTTTGGTGGTTGACCTATTATATATGTATTTTCTTCATTTATACTGTTTTACAATTGTTGACGATTTCGTGTATAATACGACAATTTCATGTGTAAATACAACTATACACAAAGTTTAACAAGTGTATAAATTTTATAAAGTGTTAGTTTTCATTTTCAAAAAATTTTTCTGGTGTATATAAGGAGGAGAAACCAATTGATGATTAAGAAAGTAAAAGGTTATTTCCTCACATATAAATTTTGTGTGTGTGTGTGTGTGTGTGTGTGCGTTGGACTAATAGGGATTTGGAAAGGGCTTGTTCCATTCATCCTCCTTATCGTAACAAGAAATGTTTCGTAGTTGTACAGGTCAATATTAATTCACTATCTAGTAAGGTTTTTAAAAACATACAATCGTTTGTCGTTGGAAAATACTATGGTCGACAAATTAAAGAATGAATTCCTGAATACTCTATCTATTATTTCGTAAAGATCTTCAATTCTACCTCAAACAGATCCAGGCAGTACTTGAGAAGTTCTAGAAAAGTAAACATAACTTAGAGATAAGAACATCTATATTGGTCTTCTGCAGACACGGTAGGGAGTTGTAATAGAACAGAATGGTGACGTCCTATGTGGTGTCGGTAATTGACGAGAACCCCAAAACGGTAGTAATGTGGTGGTAAACGACAACTAGACTTTATAGGGTATTAGTCACGAAAACGAAGGTCCTAACATCAAACATTGAACACACAATATAGCCGAAAGAGGTATCTAGTTTGTGTAGGGACCTTTTTTTACATAAAAATCATTATTTGTCATTGCAGTATACTGAATATAAAGTATCGTGTTAAGATAAAATGATTACTGAATAAAATCTTCGTATTTCTATATAAAATGAATATTTATAAAATTGTAAACCATAATTCCCGGGAATTCTCTTAAGAAAACAATCGTTTAGTAAACTTTTATGATTACTTTATTCTATTGTATGACGTTTTTATAATTTTATTGACACAGAAGATAATGATAATCGGAAGGGGACGAGGGTATGGAGTCCATTCTAACTCGGAACTTACCTTTTTCGTTGTCTCGACAACTCAAATAAACCAGTAATCGTCGTCTATATATATGATTACCTTTTTATGGAAATAATCCTTTTCATTCCTAAAAGATCCTCTTTCTTTTAAAGAATACTATGGATTTCCACTGATATCTTAAGTCTGTTGTTCTTAGTATCTTATCCTTTCTGATACAGTAAGTCGGTCGGTCGGTCGGTCAACGAGTAAGTAAGTCTTTATAAATACCTCCCCTTTATAGACTTAAATTAAACTTTTTATGTCACTACTGTAACTGTTTATGCCTGATTTCATGTGTCAGTGAAAAGGAATTCCGTGTAGAAATTAAGACGTCTTCTTTTACTTTTAATTAATTACCTCTCAGTCTTATTATTCTATATAAAAGTACGACGTAAAGTCCCTATGAATACATCTATAACTAACTCCTTTCTATCCAAAGATGACAGGGACAAAATTCTCAAGTTACATTCAAAATTTTTTGAAACGACACTTTTCGAGTTGTAGTACTATCCCCCTAATTTTTTTTTTTTTTTTGTGACGGATGAGTCCGAACGTCTTGTGCTCAAGGTTTGACCTTTACCCATCTCAGTTTGTGATTCCCGAACTGTCTGTATAGGGTCCAAGACTTTATGTAGAATCTCAGTCGGAAGTACACGGTCGACCGTTTAAATCACCGTGATCTCCTCATATACCCCTAGACCGTACGAATCTTACCATATCTTAAACTGACAGGGTACTGAGTAAGGAAGTGGACCATGGAGATTAAGATTTCCTTAGAAACTACAAAAATTGGTAACATTTACATGTTTGGACGATTCTTTAAATTTTTTCGGGTAAGTGAGTTTCAGAGAAAGAAGAAGGAGACAATCACAGACAAGGTGTGGACCGATTGACAAACTTTCCTACTTGTTCTCAATTGAATGTTAAACGGTCCGACTGAGGTAATATCGGCAGGTCAGGTTTAGCAGAGTCGCAAGAGCGTTCGAGTGTAGAGAGTTTCTGGAACGGGACCTGTCACTGTCTTTCCTCCTCTTCGGGGTCTTATTCCTCTCGGAAGTACAACTGACTCTTCGGTCTGGAGGTCCGACTGGTCCCCTCGACCCGAGCCATAAATTGTAGAAAAGTGAAGGGAGAAGAGACTAGTCAAACCCCCGAGGTGGGAACCTCTGTACACCTTTCGTCCCTGAAAAATAACGAAGTGAATGTGATTTTCAAAACAAGACATACAAACGTCTCCCCATAAGACTACAGGATTCTCAATTAACGTTCTTTTAATACTTTCTATGACGAGTCCTTCTTGACCCTAATCGTGATAACTTAAACTCGTTGGTATTTCTTTATTTTTGGGACTTACTTGTAAAATGTGTTGACTTTTACTCAAGGGTAGAACTAATTGTAAGTAAACGTACCACAACAAAATATAGGAAAGTAATATAATAGTAGAAAAAGGAATTTTAACAAAATATATGTAAAAGGTGTTTTGTTATACTGTGTGACGGACCACAAGACTGTCCATACATCGTGGTATGACACAACGAGTTAGTCTAAGGAGATGATTGTAAAAACCACAGATAATATTTAAGAATTAAATACTTAGTGACAAAATGATATTATTCATTCGAGTACACTTGTTATAAGGATTGAAGAAAGACTGTTACGGAATAAAGTGTAAAGGTACAATCTTGTATATTACGTTTTCTTTCACTTTCGCTTTTCTTGAATTATCATTTTGGATGTCTTCCTATTGTCTTGTACGGTGGGTTTTTAGAAGGGGAAATCGTGTTCCTAATAAGACTCGACTTCCGTTAACTCTTCTTTGTCTAGGTTCTTTTTAAGAGACGAGAGGAGGACAAAAGGACTTTCGTTTCGTATTTAGACACGTCTATAATTAGTAAAACTAATTGACTGTGAATAGTCGGGGTTCTGTCGTTGTCTCCTGAGTTGTTTTATTGGAAATGACTCATCGACCATAGAAGGTAGTCAAAGATTACATAAATAACAAGGTGTCAAACGGTTGGAACTCCGGAGTCAAGTCAAGTCAGTGAGTCAGCACAGGCTGAGAAACGTTGGGGTACTTAGCGTCGTGCGGTCCGGAGGGACAGGTAGTGGTAGAGGGCCTCAAGTGAGTCTGAGTGCAGGTAGCTCAGGCACTATGGTAGGTCGGTAGAGTAGGAGTCAGCAGGGGAAGAGGAGGACAGGGGTTAGGGAGGGTCGTAGTCTCAGAAAAGGTTACTCAGTTGAGAAGTGTACTCCACGGTTTCATGACCTCAAAGTCGAAATCGTAGTAAGGAAGGTTTCTTTAGCGTCCCGACTAGAGGAAGTCTTACCTGACCAACCTAGAGGAACGTCAGGTTCCCTGAGAGTTCTCAGAAGTTGTAGTGTCAAGTTTTCGTAGTTAAGAAACCGCGAGTCGGAAGAAGTGTCAGGTTGAGAGTGTAGGTATGTACTGGTGTCCTTTTTGGTATCGGAACTGATCTACCTGGAATCAGCCGTTTCATTACAGACTCCGGATCGTGAGAAAAGGAGACAGAACAACGATGAAATCTTCATATAACAAGAAACCAATTCTATTAGACATTCAGGTTCAAAATTGGTACAAAAATTCAATAAGGACAATTGTAAAGAGTATTCATATATACTCTACATGTACAATTATATGAACAAATGAAAAGAGAACAATTAGAAAGTATGTCTTGGGGTCGGTTTTTGAATCATTCCATTTTACTTTGTTTACAAAGGAGGACACGGTAAAGATCAATATTCCTACTCTGTCACTTCACACCTTGTGAGGTGACAAGGGACCTCTGACGTCAACTCTATACCCTATTGACTGTCGTCTGGACTCTTAAAAATGATACAGTCAGAGGGTCGAGAGACAGACGTCACGTGTCAATTCTCTCCTTCTATTGTCAAAAAGGGACAGGGATGGAAACACTTAAGTGTAACCGTCTTCTTTTTGTAAACACTTTTATCTAGAACTTAACCCTGAGAACTTCACTTCTCCTCGATTTTTCGGAGAACTACTTTCACTTTCTCCTCTCACTTTTTCAACCGAATTTTGAGTTATAAGTCTTTTGCTTCTAGTACCGTAGACCAGGGTAGTGAGATACCCTTTATCTACCTCTTTGTCACCTCTTTGTCACCTTTGTCACAGTCTGAAATAAAAACCCCCGGGGTTTTAGTGACGTCTACTACTGACGTCGGTACTTTAATTTTCTACAAATGAGGAACCTTCTTTTCAATACTGGTTGGATCTATCATATAAGTTTTCGTCTCTGTAATGAAACGACTGATTCCAGGCAGATCAGTTCCGATACCAAAAAGGTCACCAGTACATACCTACATTTTCAACCTGACACTTCTTCCGACTCACGACTTCTTGACTACGAAAACTTGACACCACAACCTCTTCTGAGAACTCTCAGGGAACCTGACGTTCCTCTAGGTTGGTCAGGTAAGACTTCCTCTAGTTGGGACCCTAAAGAAACCTTCCTTACTACGATTTCGACTTTGAGGTCATGAAACCGGTGGAGTACGCTTCTCAACTGAGTAACCTTTTCTGAAACTACGACCCTCCCTAACCCCCTTCCTCCTCCTCCCCTACTGTCTCCTACTCTACCGACCTACCGTAGTGCCTGAGCTACCTGCGCTCAGACTCACTTGAGGCCCTCTACCACTACCTGTCCCTCCGGACCACACGACGCTAAGTACCCAAACGTTTCTCAGCCTGTACTGACTCGTTGACTTTACTTGACTTGACTTGACTTAAACCAAAACCATTAGTTGTGGATACCAATAACTAAGAATCGGAGGGACTTCCTCAGTACGAAAGGAAACAACGGCAGTAAACAGTCTTCTTACTTTTTGGTACTCTACTCTTAGAGGTAAACAAAATACATAACTCTTGAACCGAAACAGTGGCCACTCCTAAGAGGGAGACCTAGGACGGTGACCCCCCACGTCCAACAGACAGTCCGAACGTAGTCGTCGGTCGGTCGACCCTCGGATGTCTGTACTTCACTGTCCGTCGTAAGAGAAACAGGTTGGTACGGTCGAAAATCCCCTCAAACTTATTTCATAGGTTCAGGCATTTTCCGGTATTACCGGAGATGGAAACAACGGACCAAAACTTTCCCTTTGAGAGAATCATCATAGTAGAAGACCATTGTGTCCAATCCTCCGGTCACTAAATTCCACAGTGAACCACCCTCTATCTCCGATGAAACGGTGGACACTGTACCTTCCAGAAACGAAAGAATCCGAAAGAGACCTCTCCGAAACGTAGAACTCTCCCGATGTAAAGAATCCCCTGTGGAGAGTACAGGTACCCATTCGAGATTATAACAACAAAAAAAAATTAAATAAATAAAATAACCTCCGATTAATGACATGTTATAACATCACCAAGAACGGTTTGTAGTTGTACTTAGTCGGTACCCACGTGTACACAAGGGGTAGATCTGCGGGAGAGGGTGGAGGGAGGGGTAAGATAGGGGGTCCCAGTAGGGCCACGTGGTCGGGACTCGTGGGACAGAGTACGTAACTTGGACCTGGCCGCGAGACGAAGTGTATACTATTATATGTGTAAAGTTACGATGGGAGAGTTTAGTAGGGTGGGAGTGGAAAAGGGCGTCTCAGGTTTTCTGACAAGAAATGTAGACACAGAGAAAACGACGGAATGTATATCCCAGTAGTAATGGTAGAAAGATTTAAGGTGTATATACGTAATCATATGACATAACCAGAAAAAGAAAGACTGAATGAAGTGAGAGATATTATCCAAGGTCAAAGTAGGTGGAGTAATCTTGACTAAGTTTACGTAAGAAAAATAACCGACTCATTATAAGGTAACACATATACATGGTGTCGAAAGAATAGGTAAGCAGACGACTACTCGTAGATCCAACGAAGGTACAGGACCGAAAACATTTGTCACGACGCTACTTGTAACCCCATGTGCACAGAGAAAGTTAAGACCAAAGGAACCACACATACGGGTCGTCGCCCTAACGACCCAGTATATCGTCAAGATAAACGTCAAAAAGTTCCTTAGAGGTGTGACAAGAGGTATCACCGACATGATCAAACGTAAGGGTGGTTATAACCAAAATTCAGTATCTTTCTGAGTGACCAAACTTCAGTCTTGACTTTATCCATATGACTTCTAAACCTCAAAATGTGGATTTTCATAAAAAATTTAAAATAAATAAATGAGTAAATAAATAAATATCGATTTGACCCAGAAGCAACGACGCACGTCCGAAGAAGATCAACGACACTCGTCTCCGATGAGAGATCAACACCTCCTACTCGCAGAGTAACGTCACCGAAGAGAACAATGGTTCGTGTCCGTACACCCTAGTAGGATATAGTCCCTAATTTGGGCACATATGACGTAACCGTCCACATAAGAAATGGTGACTTGAAGGTCCCTTCTGACTATTTCCCTAAAAAGTTTCTCGAGATTAGACCTGTCCAAGTTTTAACCCTTTCCTCAAGTAGTTCCGACATATAACAGTGTGACGAATGAAGTGAAGATGAGTCTCACGTGCACACGGACGTACGATCCAGTAAAGTGAGCACAGGTCGAGACACGTTGGGATACCTGACATCGGGTGGTCTGAGGGGATACGTACCCCTGAGAGGTCCGTTCTTATGACCTCACCCAACGGTACGGGAGGAGATCCCTTAGAAGGGTTGGTTCCCTAGTTTGGATGTAGAGAATACAAAGGACGTAACCGTCCGCCCAAAAAATGGTGATCACGGTGGACCCTTCGGGAGATACGTCTCATGTAGTACACTTTAAGACCTGACCTACTTCGTGTTCTACTCTAACGACCGTCTTTATAGTTATTGGAGTCTATACTTCTACTGTGGTGAGATTACCGTCTTTCGTTTCTCATTGATTTCTCGGAGAACTACTTCCACTTTCTCCTCTCACTTTTTCGACCGAATTTTGAGTTTTAAAAATTTTGATTCTAGTACCGAAGACCAGGGTAATGAAGTACCGTTCATCTACCCCTTTTTTTACCTTTGTCACTGTCTGAAATAGAAGAACTCGAGGTTTTAATGACGTCTGCCACTCACGTCAGTACTTTAATTTTCTGCGAACAAGGAACCCTTTTTCGATACTATTTGGATCTATCGTTTAAGTTTTCGTCTCTGTAATGAAACGGTTGTTTCCAGGTAGGTCACTTTCGACAAAAAAGGTCATCAGTACATACCTGCACTCTCAACCTGGTAGACAAACTTCCGACTCGTGACTTCTTAACTACGAAAGTTTGACAACACGACCTCTTCTAAGAACTCTCAGGGAACCTGACGTTCCTCTAGTTTGGTCAACTAGGATTTCCTTTAGTTGGGACTTATAATTAACCTTCCTGACTACGATTTCGACTTCAAGGTTATTAAACCGGTGGACTACACTTCACACCCGAGTGACCTTTTCTGGGACTATGACCCTTTCTAACTCCCGTCCTCCTCTTCTCCCACTGTCTCTTCCTCTCCCACCCTACCGTAGTAGCCGAGTTACCTGCACTCAAACTCGTTCGACACCCTCTATCACTTCCTGTCCCTTCGGACCACACACGGTCAGGTACCCCAGTGTTTCTCGACCTGTGTTGACTCACTGACTTGTCATTGTTGTTAGAATTTGATTACAGAAACAACATGGATGTCCTTCTAGTCTAACTTCTTTCACTCACTTTCTTTCTTTCTTTTCTTCACATATACCTTATGGAACCGATCACACTCTTTTTGATTTTGTGAAGGAATTGTTCTAATCCTCCCCTTATAGTCTCTTTTTGAAGTTCTTGACGTTTACCATGAGTTCATCCACATTTTAAATACATTTACAATTTTCGGTCCTTTATCGAAACTGTTTCCAGGTCTCTTACATGTCTTTCCGAAGTATCTAACAGGGAATGAGACATTCGTCTAGGGTAGTCCAGATCTGGGAGGGTGTAAACCCCGACCGTGATGTTTTATTTGTAATAACTCGATATAATAGGATGGTAGTTTCTTTTCCTTTCGTAATATCATGAATAGGATCTAAAGACAGTTATCCTTTTATACAGGGACTCAAGGAAGAATCTATTTTGGTTGCTAAGAAAGAGTCAGGGAACCTTTATATGGTATAGAAATTTCACATTCGTAGGTTTCTCTATTTACAACTGATTTCGTTTGTACCCTGACCATTTTTTTTTTTTTTTCTCTCTCTCTTTCTAAAATATTTTTTTATTTATTTAACGACAAACCATAAAGGTATTCGAGGGAACGGGATCTAAAACAAGTGTCGGAGGTATTCTAATAGATAATTTCTGTTCATTTTAGAATGTTCATGTAAAGGTCTTTATGACCATTTTACGAAGTCGGTAGACTTACACATTTAAATTTAACAAGGTGGACGGTCTTTGTGGTCGACAATCTAGGTCGATAATAAAATATTATTAATTTTCTTGTATTGATAAGAAAAACAAAATTAAATGTTTGGTATCTTCAAATAAAGAGTGTCAAGACCTCCGACCTTTCGGGTTCTAACTCCGTAACCGTGACACTAAAGAAGATGTCCAAGAGAAGGACCAAACGTCGGCCGCGGAAGAACGACAAGGAGTGCACCACCTTCCCAGAAACACCCCAGACAAAATACTCTTGTGATTAGGGTAAGTACTTCCGAGGTGGAAATACTGGACTCTTGACGAGTTTCCGGAGTAGAGGATTATATAGTAGAAACCCCAAAATCCTGCAGTTGTAGACTTAAACCCCCTTATGTTTGTTATATTTATAAGAAAATATTCAAGTAGAGTTCCAAGTCACCATTACAAAACTTTAAAAATAGAGATTTTCCCTCAATCGAAGGACGGGATCTTTAAACGATGGTCAACTATTAACGAATTTACTTATAAGAATACAAAGTCCTAAACAAGAGTTCTTTAAAGTCACAAGACCCTGAGACAGTTCACTAGAATTAATCCCCAAAACACAACCCTCGGTCGCACTCCTTGAGGCGGGTACCGTTTCCGGTACTCCTTCCTTCGAACCGTATACGTTTCCACACTAGTTCGGAGTCCTTTGGGGGACAAGGGCTCGTAGATGGGGTTTTGGTCTCATGAAATGTCCCTCGAGAGGGGGTATTGGTAAAGAGAGTCTCTTCCTCAATTGAACGTCGAGGTCAATTATTTTTAAGGACCCGCACTGTTCTCACAAAGTTGAATGTTTGAGACCTACAAGAGACCGGACGGACTAGTTCGAGCAGGTCGGCGTACACTAACAAATGTCGGAGAGTTGACACTCTCCGTACCCTACAAAATTTTGAAAGATTTATGTCTGAGAAAACTCTTCAATCTTCTAATAATCATATCGTAATCATCCTTAATATAACCACTTCCCAAAAAAGTAAACAGGACGGTTATTAATGACGATTAAGGGACGGGACCCACACTGTTCCTACAGAGTCCAGTTTGGAGAGACGACTGTCTGATCGAACACACTGTTGGAGAGTTGGTATTTGTCGTGTCTCTCAGACCTCATAATCGTATCCCGAAAAAAGTAACTACTCAGTTACTAACGGTAGTCCGGAGGTATAGGAATCCGTGGACCCTTATATAATTAGTTACATAAACCTTATATCTTTTCCTTTATATCATCAAAAACTACAATCGTTATGATCTGAAAAACTCAATTACTTAGAAGAGAAAACAATATTCTAGTGACATGAAATAATATTTAGTGATATTTAGTGACACAGGAACGATACGTTTTTACATTGAAATAGAGATAGCATTTTGTTTTATCTAGAATTCCCCTTGTAACCACTTCCCAAATGTAAACAACTCGGTTATAAACGACGATTTAGAGGTATAAGGACGGGAATATTACTTATATTGATCGTATATCCTCTTTATTCATAATTGGAAATTCTATCCTTAAATGGAATCCAATTCATTTAAGGAAAGAACTAACATTGAGTGATGTGGGAGTGGGATATCCTTACGTTGAAATAAACCTCCCACCGCGGACTAAATTCTTTTTTTTAGTGGGGACCTTTTTATTCAAAAGACCAATTGACTGGTCATAGTCTTTCCCGGTATTTTACAGTCGTCTGGAGTACCGATTTTCTACTACTTTGAGTATTCTGGAAACATATTAAAATATACTTCGTGGACGACACTGTTCCCAGTCCAGACGACTGGGGGCGCACTGAGACATAAGTAGGGATACATATTGTTTTTCCATATATTTGTTTGGACTTTTTACTTTAGTCTAGTCAAAGACCTTTCTGACTAAGGGGGCACAGCAAAGAAAGAGCGAGGGGCAAAAGGACCGACTTAAGGGTAGACTTTACACCCATGAGTGGTTCGGACGATTAAGACGGACCCGAAGACTCTAGCCTGGTCCCTCCGGAGTCACGGAGGAGAGGAAGCCCTCTTACTTTTCTGCGGACACCGGATGTATCCACCACTAACCATAAGGTACATTTGGTCAATAAGTCGGAGAAAAGAGGTGATTAAGAGGATGATGTGATTGACAAAGATTAGAGGGAGATATAGACATTAATTTATTCAAAAAAGGTCCTGCGGCTGAGGCAGGGGTGGAAGCTTAGTGGGACCTAGGTGGCCCCGACCTGGGGTCGTCAAAACCCAATAACTTTTTTCCCCTTTAAATAATTGTCCAGAAGGAACTAAATGACACCCCAATGTAAGACTATTGGGTAGTATTCAGTCTTTATTGTATTCAGTTTTTACGTAAGATGTGTAGATTGGATGGTTTGTAGTATCAAAACGGATCGTATGGAATTTGGAGGGACCCTGTGTAAGTAATCGGATGTGAGTCCGTTTTAGTAGACTGTGTTTCGGACAAAATCTTAGTTCACAACTTATACAGTCCGTTATAACTTATACGAGGACTTTCATCTTCTGTCTTACCAACAGACCCATGTCTTAACAGAATTCATATAACCAACAAATGGGAACATTTGTTTTCCATTGTGATCGGACCCTATTCTAGTGTAAAGTTTGAGGTTCATATAAAAGATGACTTACGTATGGTGAAAATGCGGTAGCACTTCAACTTTTTGGTATTCGGTACAACTTCAACCTTCTGGAAGACATACCATTGTCGTTTAAGTCTGTGTCACGTACGGTACAGGGTCCGTAATAAGATTTTTCGAATTATACATAATTGAGTGAATTGAGGGGAACTTTTTCCATAACAGTTGTAACCGTAAAATGTCTACTCCTTTGTCTTTAAGTGACTTCATGTCGTCAAACGGGTGTCGGGGAGACCCTCACTCATTTTCCCGGGGGACGGACAGGTGGACGAAAAGAACATTCGAGGTGGGTTGTGAAGTCATTTTGATGGATAATTTCCGGGTAGTCTCACGGAGATTGTCCTTCAAGTAGACTTTCGTCTGGTCAATCTTCTCAACCCTAGACGCCCTTCACCTTCCTGTCCGAACCACAGTCTCACGACATAGTAGGAAAACAGTAGCGATAAGTGAATCGTAAGGTAAATTCACCAGTATGATTCAATGTATCTTCCTCTGCGGATGGATACAAAAACAAATATCCAAGAAAACGTACGTTCTTCGACTGTCCAGTGTATTAGTTTGAAACACTAGTAACACGAGTAACAATGATCCCATTAAGGGACCGAGGTGGGTTTTTTATCGAAGTCCCTCTTCAGTGTCAAGGGTCCTCGGAGGTTTATGAACGTTTCCGACCTCAAAAGTGAAGGAGTAGTTCTTACTCGGAGAAGTTTCTTTCTGACCTTTGATTCATACGTTTAAGAACTTTCATATGTAAACGAATCAATTCTTTTGTCGAAACATATTCCTACCCCCCTCTTTATCCCTGTCCTCCACCACCTCTACCACGACCTTTCCTTACCTGTCCTATTTATTGACAATCCCGTTTACATAATTAAGATAGACGTCTCAAAAAACCAAAAATTAAAAATAACCAAACCCCCAAAACCTCCCAAAAAGTCCAAAACCATAGTAAAACTAAACAAAAAACCGTCTAGAAAGAGAAATTAAGACGTTCCACTCTTACTGCTTCGTCTTTTGTCTGGGAGACTAGAATCACTACTGTCGAAGGTTTCAATGAACAATGAGTGAACCACCGACAACTTGAGACTTTAGAGGAGAAAATGAAAGACTCTTTCCACTCTTAAGGTAAAAATTCAAACGTCTGTCTTTTGTAGTCCTAAGACATTTGAAGTATTCTTCAACCCAAACCCGAAACACAGACCCTCCCTCAGGGAAATAGGTCCTCTCAACCAAAACTAGAAAGATCCGTTGCTCCGAATGGCACCTACGAGGAGAGAGAAGTCGTCGGTGTCCAGACGAACGCCGGACCGTACACGTGGGAGGGGAGCAAAATCGGTGGGACACACCTGTGTCCTCTAATTAATTTGGGACACGTAAAGGAAAAGAAAGTTCAAGACGAACTCTCTTGCAAGACTAAAAGTTCACTCTGTTAAACAAATTCAAGATCAGTAAGACCTCGTCGTAGGACTACACAGAACGGTGTCCAATCTTAGGAACTTAATATCCGGCCCTCCGCTATCGAATTTAAGTTTAGAAAAAGAACGTACACACTAGAGAGTTCCTTTTACAAGGTTCAGGTACTGAATATCCATTTTGACTCGTACAGTAATTTACTACCTCCGATTATTTTTTACCTCCGAAGAGAAAACCGAGTCACCATTTCTTAATCGGACGGTTACGTCCTCTACGTCCAAACTAGGGACCCAGTCCTTCTAACGGACCTCTTCCTTTACCGTCGGGTGAGGTTACAAGAACTCACCCTTTAGGGTGTCTGTCTCCTCGGACCACCCGATGTCAAGTACCCCAGTACTTTCTCAGTCCGTACTGAATCACTGATATTGTTGTCGTTGTTACTTTCTCCGAACAGACTCTTAAATGTACCGTCCGAATCTTTAGGTCCTTGAACTGACAGTAGGAAGTCTTTTCGGGTTCGGAGTAACGGAAACAAGGTCTGTTTAAAAGACACCCGTAAACACACAAACCTTTCCCATACACGAAGTTCCTTCTGTTCCTCGTCACACGTCCCACACCCACTCCGGTCCTTACCACAAGGACAGGGAAGACAGTGCGGACACAGTGAAACACGGTGGGAGGTGGGGACCGAACGAAAATTTTAAAGACAACAAAACGTTCGTTCCACTCGGTTCATCTCCGTGAACCCCCTATTCAACAACACTTCGAATATCAACCCTTTCCCACCACAAATTCTAGACAATCTAACATAAAATTCTGTTTTGTCTCCATTAATGAGATAAAGAAATACCTGGTGGACGTCTTGATGACCTCCATGACTGAAAATTTTTCTTCTCAAAAGATATGGGGGGGTTTAAACTATAATTCGGGACTCTTAGACAATGAAATTGTCCGTGCGGTACAAAAAGTTTATAATTGACATTTAGAATCTCGAAGCGTCTCATAAAGTATCTGACTTCCCTATATATGTACCCGTGTCAAGAGAGAGAAATTTTTTTAATGAAGGTGTAACTCTCATTACCGGTCGGACGTTTCTCTAAGGGATAGGACGGAGTGAATCGGGACCTTTCCTAAGTCAAGTCAAGTCAACGAGTCAGTACAGGCTGAGAAACGCTTGGGTACCTGACGTCGTGTGGTCCGGAGGGACAGGTAATGGTCGAGGGCCTCAGATGAGTTTGAATACAGGTAACTCAGTCACTACGGTAGGTTGGTAGAGTAGGAGACAGGAAGGGAAGAGGAGGACGGAAGTTAGAAAGGGTCGTAGTCCCAGAAATGTTTACTCAGACAAGAAGGTTAGTCCACCGGTTTCATAACCTCATAGTCGAAGTCGTAGTCAGGAAGGTTTCTTATAAGTCCTGACTAAAGGAAATCCTACCTGACCAACCTAGAGGAACGTCAGCTTCCCTGAGAGTTCTTAGAAGAGGTTGGGGTGTCAAGTTTTCGTAGTTAAGAAACCGTGAGTCGAAAGAAATGTCAGATTGAGAGTGTAGGTATGTACTAATGACCTACCTGGAAACAACCGTTTCATTATAGAGACGAAGAATTATACGACAGATCCAATCAGTATCGAAAGGAAGGCTCCTCGTTCGCAGAACATTAAAGTACCGACGTTAGTGGTAGACGTCACTAAAACCCCGGGTTTTTTGTATTTCCGACTATGACAAAGGAGACAAAGGGGTAGATAAAGGGTACTTCACTACCCTGGTCTTCGGTACTAGAATCAAAAGACTTACAACTCAAAATTGGGTTGAAAAAGTGAGAGGAGAAAGTGGAAGTAGTTCTCCGAGAAATCGAGAAGAAACGAAAGACGGTATTCCCACCACAGTAGACGTATAGACTCCAATAACTATAAAGAGGGTCGTTAGAACTAAGGTCGAACACGAAGAAGGTCGGGTCGCAAAGAGTACTACATGAAACGCATCTTCAATTTATTCCTCCCACTGTTATATGTTTGAACTACATAAGGAAAGGGATAAACCTTGGACAGATAACAAGGTACAGGTCAAGATTGACAACAAAGGACTGGACGTGTGTCCAAAGAGTTCTCCGTCCAGTCCACCAGACCATAAGGGTAGAGAAAGTCTTAAAAGGTGTCAAACACCACTAGGTGTGTCAGTTTCCGAAACCGTATCAGTTATTTCGTCTTCATTTACAAAAAGACCTTGAGACAACGGAAAAGTTACTGTCAAGGTACATATACAATGGGACACGGGACTGGTAACGATTGACCTAAAATCAATCTGGACCCTATGTCCAAACAACTAGTTAATCTTAAAGAATTTTAAATTTCATTTATTTGTTTCGTTAACAGCAATCAGGTACTACTCATGAGTATTTGGTCCCCTGACTTACGTGGTTACCCGGAACATAGTCCCCGTCTCTCTCCAATGTTTGTTTAAATCGGAGATGGTGATCTGTCGAAACGGGACAGGTCCTTGGACGTCAACTTGTCCAAAACCGTTTTCCAAACAGGGTCAAAAAGTACCATTTGGTCCAAACCAGTAATATAATGAGTGTGTAACGGTTTCAATCAATGTTTTCAAAAAAACACACTACTACAATTTGTACATGAAAGTTGTTTAAATTTACACGTTATCTCATTGACGGCCCTCGGTCGCACTCCTTTGGGTGGGTACTGTTCCAGTACACCTCTCTGGACTACCCGTTCCGCTCAGTCCGGAGTCCCAAAGGGGGACCATAAAGGACTCGTACATGGGGGGTTTTATTCTTAGACGGACGGAATAACATAACATGAAAAGGTGAGAAGACCGTGTGAGACCTTTTTCAATTGAGTCCTGAAATCAGAAGACGTAAACTTTCCTTACAAAGTCAAATTTGGGGGAGACTATTGTGAGATCGGACGGATGTCCTGAGAATGTCGACACGTACACTAACAAATGTCAGAGCGTTGGTGGTCTCCGTGTCCTTCGAATTTTGTAGGATCCTTACGTCCCCGAAGGCTCCACAGTTCTAGTAATCTTATTTTGACTAATTCGCAAAGTAACAACTCGGTTATGAACGACGGTTTAAAAGCATAGAAAATAAACAACTATATCAACCATATATCTTTTTTGTTCATCATTGTTCATTGATATCAGTGACACGACATGAAGTATAGGGGTACTGAACAAAACACTGACCTTCAATCATGAAAACCTGGAGGAAGTGGAAAAGAAGGTGACGGGTGGTGGAAGGGGGTGAAGACCGTTGAAAAGGAGACAAGAGGTATAGATACTCGAACCAAAAGAAAGGACAACAACAACAAAACAAACAAATAAATAGGGTACGACCCAGAAACAACATCGGGAACCCTAGAAACTAGAAGTGACCCCGTACACCCTAGAAATCAACGTTATGAACCCTAGAAAAAAAAAAGAAGTCAACGTAGAAACCCTAGATCAAGAGACTGGTTCCTAGTTTGGACCCGAGGTACGTCACCCTAACACCTCACAATTAGTGAGGTGTTGTTCCTTCAGGGACAACCAAGTGTATCATCTTCTTCTTGAAAGTCTCAAGTTGTCCGTGGTTCACTCAGTGTGCACTGAAACCTTTGATTCTAGTCTTTCAGACAGGTGATGGACCTGTAAGAGTAGAACATCTTAATTCTTTTTCTAGACGGTTTTTTTGTTTGGTTTTACTTTGGTTTTGGTTTTTTTGGTGGTTTATAAATTTTTGGTGTTTTGGGACGTCTACCTTAATCATGACATCCATCCGTCTTATCCCTTTTCCTCAGGTTTTACCGCCACCGATTTTCTGTTTCTTCCCTTTTCGGGTACTTTTATCTCGTTTTCTTCCAGGCTCCTGGTCTCACTCCTGGAGTCCATTTTGTTTGTTGTGAGGACCGACCGGGTTAAATGTGTCCTGTCCGGGTCCCCCTCTCTTTGTATATTTTTCTCCTCGGTTTCGATCGAGAGAGAGAGAGAGGACGTACGACCCTGCGAAAAGAGGAGTACAGAAACCTAGTGGGAGTACGGAGTCTCTACCTAAAAGGACGATAGAAGATTTATTTTATTTCGACATTGTTACTCGACATTGTGACGAAACAGATTTTCGATATTGTACCAGGTAAGCTCTGGACTCTCGATACTGTGCCAGATAGGTTCTGGACTCTCGACACTGTGCGGCTCCCCCGAAATTACAGGCAGTGAGGTCTAGAGACAACACTGCTCTGTTTCTTGGCTCCTTGTATGTGAGTGCACTGTTATGTAAAGGGGACTATCAATAAATTGGAAAGGTGAGGAAAGGTCGTGGTAGAGATGGTGGTGGGAGACAGAGGTAAAGAGGGGGTAGGAATAAGTTTCGACAAAAGAATTGATTCGATCATCAATAAGTGAGGTCTGTCACATATGAAAGTTCTCAAACGTATGAATCAAAGGGTATAAAGAAATCTCTCCGAGTAAGAACTACTCCTTCATTTTGAGGTCGGAAACGTTCATAAACCACCGAGGACTGAAGAGGGACTTCGATAAAAAGACCACCTCGGTCCCTTAATGGGATGATTGTTACTTGTGTTACTTGTTTACCAAACTAATAGACGGGGCAGTCCATCCGGAGCGGAAGACACATTGAATCTTATTAGTGAACCTATCTTACGATTCACTTGTAGTTGTTATTTTCCTTCAGACTATCTCGTGAGACTGTAGTTCGGACATGAAGGTAAAGGGTGTCTAAGGTTGACGAAAGACTACTTGGCGGGTAATCTCGGTAAAACTACCCGGGACTAATCCGTCAAAATAACTTCACAACCATCCCTTCGTTGTCAATCTTGACCTGTACCTTGTTGTCTGACCAAGGTTTATCCTTTTCCTCATGCAGTTCCGACATATAACAGTGGGACGAATAAATTGAAGATACGTCTCATGTAGTACTCTTTGCGACCTGACC